>PVIW01005226.1:83303-111623 GCA_004026585.1 Noctilio leporinus | reverse complement strand
GTCTATCTGTCTGTCTGTCTGTTTATGTCTATCTGTCTGCCTATCTATCTGTCTGTCTGTCTGTCTGTCTATCTATCTATCTGTCTGTCTGTCTGTCTATCTGTCTGTCTGCCTGTCTGTCTATCTGTCTATCAGTCTATCTGCCTGTCTGTCTGTCTGTCTATCTGTTTATGTCTATCTGTCTGCCTATCTGTCTGTCTGTCTGTCTATCTGTCTGCCTGTCTGTCTGTTTATGTCTATCTGTCTGCCTATCTGTCTGTCTGTCTATCTGTCTGTCTGTCTGTCTATCTGTCTGTCTATCTGTCTGTCTGTCTATCTGTCTGCCTGTCTATCTATATGTCTATCTGTCTGTCTGTCTGTCTGTCTGTCTGTCTATCTATCTGTCTGTCTGTCTATCTGTCTATCTGTCTGTCTATCTATCTATCTGCATGTCTGTGCATCTGCACAGAAGAATAAATTATTTCTATAAGTGCAATTATTAGATAAAATGCCATGCACATTTTAGTTTTTATAGATCGCTATATTTCTTTCTGGAAAAGGTTTTGAAAATCTACATTGTTGATATTTAAAAATACATCTACCAATTATTTGCTGTTCCTTCCTTCGAAAGGAAAGAACCTAATTTTGTCTGTTAGCGTGAGCCGAACTGTTTCCTTCAAAGAAATAGAATGTGGCAAGTGGATGATGTGTGAATTCTGAGACTATACAATAAAAGGTATTGGGGTTTTATCTTTCCTCTCTCATAGCACTTTGTCTGGGGCAAGTCAGCTGCTAGGTTATGAGAATGTTTAAGAAAATCTATGGAGAGGTTTGTGTTACGAGGCAATGAGGCATCCTGCCAACATCCCATAAGAGACAGTGACCTCCTGCTAGCCCACCACATGAGTGAGCCATCTTGGCAGTGGATCTCTTAGAAGTCCTAGACAATGTCTTCATTGCAACACCATGAGAAGTCTTGGGCAAGAAGCACCCATCGAAGCCATTTCTGCATTGCTAACCCACAAAAACTAGCGTAATAAATATGTGCTGCTGTAATGTTAGATTTTGAGGAAATGTTTTCTTTGCAGCAATAGATAAATAATACACACATTTTAATCAACAGTGTACAAAGGGGGTATGTTCCTGATACCCTCGGAACTATCAGCTCTTCTATTAATTATGTTGTGTCATAAGAAAATGGAATATTATGTAGCAGAAGGAAAGAAGGAACTCCTACCTTTTGGGACAGCATGGATGGAACTGGAGATTATTACGCTTAGTGAAATATGCCAGGCAGTGAAAGACAAAAACCGTATGATCTCACCTAATACAGGACACTAATGAACAAAACAAACTAATAAGCAAAATAGAACCAGAGGCATGGAAACAAGGAACAACGGACTGACAGTGACCAGAGGAGATGGAGAGGGGGAGAAAAGGGGGAAAGAAGGGGAAGAGGCTAGTCAGGGAACAAGTATAAATGACCCATGGACATGGAGAGCAAGGTGGGGATCGAATGTGGTCGAGGGAGAGGTAAGTGGGACAGGGAGAGCAATGGGGAGAAAAGGGGGACAAAGGTAATACAACAACAATAAAACAATACATTTTTTAAAAAGAAAAAGTGAGGCCCTGGCTGGTGGCACAGTGGATAAGGTGCCAGCCTGTGAACCTAAAGGTCGCTGGTTCAATTCCCAGTCAGGGCACATAACCAGGTTGCAAGCCAGGTCTCCAGCCAGGTCCAGAACTAGAGGCAACCATACATTGATGTTTCTCTCCCTCTCTGCCTCTCTCCTTTCCCCTCTCTCTAAAAATAATAAAATCTTTTAAAAAGTAAATTTAAAGAAATCTATTCAACTTTCCAACTTCTGATTATCTGAGTATCTAGCTAGTGCTTGCTCTTCAGACTGCTTCCCTCCTTGAAAACTTATTTAAAGTCATGGCTTGGAAAATTATGTAATTACATATCTTAAATTTATACATCTAGCCCTGACCTCAACTATTTAATAGCCTACTCAATGCCTTCCCTCGGATATGTAACAATTACCTCTAAAGTATTTTGACTTCACCCAATTTCTGATCTTCCCCTTAAACTGATGCACCTGTAGTTTTTTCCGCTCAGCAAACGGCAAGTCTATCTTTCTAGTTGGTCAGGTCCCAAATTTTGCAATCACCCTTGTTTGCTCTCACACACTGCATTTACTCCATCAGCAAATGTTGGCTGTGCCTTCAAAAGATATTCAGAACCCACTTACTTTTCTGCACTTCCTCTCCTATTGTCATTGGCCAAGCTACTACCATCCTAAATGGGCTGCCTGCCCCCACCCTCACTTCCTAGTTTTCATTCTGAATAACAAGCGATGTGAGCTTTCACAAAGCATATGGCCACTGCTATAAATTCTCTAATATCATCTCATTCCACGCAATGTTAATACCAAAGTCTTACAGTAACTTACAGATGCTTTCCCTCGTGTCTGCCACTATGAGTCACCTTGCCCAGTGACACCGACCTTAGTTGTTATTGTAAATTGCCATTCCTTGTTTTGTCATGAAGTTGTTTGTCTCTTTCTTACTAATTGGTGAGAATATACTTCTATGTTAATGTGTTTGCCATCAAATTCTTTTTATTCGTGTATAGCAAATGTGACTCATTTTGCATGTTCCACAGGAATTCCTGTTTTTGAGACTGGATTATTACCATTTGACTTCAACCACAATTTTATATAGATAATATTAATGCAATTAAATAGTTCATCATTTTCACTTCTAATGAATTCCAAAAGAAATGCATAATTTTGGAAAAGGTACAGTTAACTAGCAAACTCTAGTTGTAGTTCTTGTGTACTAAAAATTTTTAAGTAATATATATTGGGTGTGTCCTACACAGGGATGGATATGACTCATCCTGATTTTAAAAGTGTTCTATTTGTCTCTATTGCAGTTTATTAATTACTTTAGCAGACATGTTTTGTTTCTTTATTTCCTCTGGAGGAATAAATACCACATAACATATGCTAGTTTTTGGCAATCTTATGTGTGCAGAAGTTTAAAAATATTTTGAGTAGTTGTGCATAAAATTATTTAATGTCTCCCATGAGAGGAAACGCTAACACTATTTAAATGAAAGAAAACTGCTTTCTATGAATACATTTTTGCATATCACAAATAGCTCCAGAATGAACCATCAGATCTAAAACCTCAGTAATTCGCATTTAAAAATACACCAAAAAATGTTATATATAATGACACATTAGCCCCCAAAAAACAAAAATAGAAAACAATCAAAGGTTATTTGTTTGGGAAGGTTAAAGTCTTTACTTAGGGAAGTGATTTTTGTATAGACACGTGACCATGATAAGGCTGAAGTGTCTATAGTCTATTTGTATGAACTGAGTGATAAGCAAAGTGTACCCAAAGCTTAGAAAATTATTTGATCACCAGTCATTTAATGGAAAATTGCTAATGCAACTGGTAATTAGGACTCAATTTTTCTTTACAATTAATAAAAAAATACAAAATGGGCCGTTTTCTCTCATGTCTGGAAAACCACAAAAGTTGAACATTTATGTTATGTTTTTGTGGACATATGTTTTCATTTTTTGAGGGTATAGATCTCCAGGTGGAATTACTGGATCTCATGATAATTTTATGTTGAAGCATTTGAGGTGGCGTCAGATATCTTGCAGATCAGCTACAGCATTTTACATGTCAACGGCTGAGTATAAGGGTTTCAATTTCTCCCTACCTCCACCAACACTCATGATCATCTGACTTTTTAATTATAGCCATCTTAACGGTTGTACAGTGGCATCTAACTGTGGCTCTGATTGACATTTTCTTGCTGGCTAATAACGTGAGCGTCTTTTCTTGGCCTTATTGGCCATTTATATATCTTTTTCGGAAAACTGCCTATTCAGAATTTTTTCTCATTTTTAATTGGGACATTTGTCTTATAATTGAGTTTTCATTGCTATTCATATATTCTAGATATGTCATTTATTAGGTGTGTCATTTACAAGTTTTCTCCCATTCTGTCAGATGTCTTTTTACTTTCTTGATGCAATCTTTTAAAGCACAAAAGTTTTTTTAAAATATTTTATTTACTAGTTTTAGAGAGAAGGAAAGGGAGGGAGGCAGAGAGGCAGAGAAACATCCATGTATTGTTGCCTTTCACCTGCCTCCAGCTCCGGACCTGGCTGGAGATCTGGTTTGCAACCTGGTTATGTGCCCTGGCTGGGAGTTGAACCAGCAACCTTTAGGTTCACAGGCCAGTGCCTATCCACTGAGCCACACCAGCCAGGGTGAACCACAGAAGTTTTTAAGTTGATGATATCTACTTCATGCACTTTTTCTTTTATTGCTTGTGTTTTTAGTTTTATATGTATAAGTTACTGCCAGATTTATTACAAAGAACCACCCCTACATTTTATTTTAAGAATTTTATAATTTTACTTCTTACATTTACTTATTTGATTTATTGAATTAAATTTTATATATTACTTGAAGTAAAAGTCCAATTTATCCCTTTACATGTGAATATACAATTATCCCTGAACCGTTTGTCTAAAAAAAGTTTTTTCTTCATAGAATTGTCATGGCACCCTTGTTGGAAATTGAAGAGGCTCATGGTATTATTTCTGTATTTTTAATTCTATTCCATTGATCCACAGGTCTACCCTAATGCCAGTACCAAACTACATTCATTAACTTTTATTTTTTTTCAAATTTGGTATGGTTATTCAGGGTGCCTGCTGGGTAATATGGTATTATGCTATTTACAGTTTTTTGAAGAATCATATCATGGAAAGATAAATAGATAAAGAAATGTGGTATGCACACAACCAAGTACTATACAGCAATAAAAAATAAAATATTACCATTTGTGACAACATGGATGGATCTAGCCGGCATTATGCTAACTGAAATAAGTAGGTAGAGAAAGGGAAATACCATGTGGTTTCACTTAGATGTGTAATCTAAAAAAACACAAAGTGTAGACAAACAAAAACAACCTCATAGAAACAGAGACCAAAGGGATTGTTACTAGAAGGGAGAGAATGAGGGATGGGTGAAAAAGATGAAGACAAATTGATAATATTGTGATTAGTTTGCATGGTGACGGATGATGACTAGAATTAGTGGAGTGATCGGATCATAAGATGTAAAACTGTAAAATAGTTACATTGTACACTTGAAACTAATATAAGCAATACAATATTGTGTGCCAACTATGCTTAAATAAAAATTCAAAAGGGCAGAAATATTATAGTTAAACATATTACAACTTTAATGATTAATTTGGGTCTAGTTTTTCCTCTCCAGTACAAATTAGATACAGCATTTTCTTTTCTTTTAACTTTCTGGTGGGAGGTGATGGTACTGCTAAGTAGCTGCCACTTTCCAGCTGCTAAGTCTATAAAATTCTGCCCAAATTGGAAGTTCTGGGCCTGGTCCATTCTTGCTTCTCTTTGCCAGCTGTTTTGAGCTGGAAACTTTTAAAATGCTAAATGCATGTCTGGATGTCAAAGACATTTTTTCCTCCAAGGGTATGACAGGAAAAGTCTATCACAATGTATAAATATAAAAATAAAGAAAGAAAGAATAGGCGTAAGTAAATTGAATCAGCGAGCGTCAGTGTGTTGAGCACAGGAAGTGTGATGACAGGAAGTACCTCAGGAAGCCATGTTAACATTCTTATTCAGTGGCTTTGTCTTAGAAAATAATACATCTGCTGCTGCTGTGTTTCCTGCTTCTGATTGATAATAATTAGGGAAAAACATTTCGGGTGAGATTATTTTCCTATTTAATTTTCTTGGCACCATTCCTCAACAAGGAAAGGATTCTTGAGATAAACATACACACCTGTGAAACACAATAGACTTTAATGAATAACTTAAGACATACTCAAATGGACATTGAATCCTGGAAGGCAATTGCTTATGTCCTATAACACTTGGTTCCAACAAAAGCTTTGTGGTATTTACCCACCATTCTTTACAGTGAAGGAGATAAGAATAATTCTTCTATATTGAAATTTAATATATGTATGTAGTGTAAATGTTGTCTATTAAGTTATAACACAGAAAACACAATTTTGTTGAAAGTTTAAATGGTAGACGTACTGATTTCAGGAAACTATCTGCACAAAAAGTACAGACAGGAATCTTCTGTGAACCAAAGCTTTTCCTGGCAGCCTAAAAAATTCCGCTTGATCTTTGTCACTGACTCTAATTGTAATGCTCTTTTCCAACTGCTGTAGTTAGAGAATAGTCACTGACGAGAATAGATAAATAGATAATAGAGCAGGTAAAATTCATTCTTACTCACCTAACATTGACAATTTTAGTAACAGCAGACTGCTTTTGCCATGGCTATTCACCTACCTTTCCCAATGGTGTGCCTGTTAAGTTCTGTTTCAGCACAGCCTGGGGTTGAACCCTTGCCTTACCACTCACTATGCCACTGCAAACAAGTTACTGAACCTCTTTCTGTATCAGTTTCTTGCCCCACTCCCATAAAGAGGGAGTACTCCCCCTCTCCACAGGGTTGCTATAAGGATTAATTTAGTTAATATTTTTGCAAGGTTCCAAAAACAGTGCTTAACTTGTGGATAGTGCCAATGTAATTTTATTTATTATCATTGATCTCAGCCCGTGTGGTTTCGTAGGCCTAACTTGACCTCTCTAGATCTTAGTGTGACACATGAACCAGGTGCAGCCAATATCCATATTCTATCTTTTTGGCATAAGAATTAGACCAGGGATCAGGACAGAATTCAAGTTGATCTCATCAGAACTAATTCTGTAATGTCTGCTTGAATGAATAGAAACAGGAAGTTCTCTTTCCACTGCATCTTCTAGGCTAGCGCAGCTCATACAAGGGACAAGGTAGCCTTGAGATGTAAAGCTACAGTCACGTGATACTGTTCGATAACCTGGACCAGGCATTTTCTCAGGGCAGATACTCCTGGACTTGGTCAATGCTTGAACGGATCAGCAGGAACCAAATCAAGCTCTTAGAATTGAAAGAGTTCTTTTCACTATGGTTTCTCACCATGTGTGTGTCTAGGGGTATACATACGATTTATGAACCTTACGAGAAATCAATTAACCAACCTCTGAGTATGAACTCATTTTTGCTAAGACTATAAAAAAACTAATATGCACCAATAATTTCCTGTATTGCCTTCCTTCTGAAATGAAAAAACACATTCAGGGTAATTAACTTATTTTCTATTTTTATATGGCAGAGAACCTGAGGCCTAGAACTTAGGTTCTGGGATTTTCTTCTTCTTCTTCTTCTTTTTTTTTTTTTTTAAGATTTTATTTTATTTCTTTCAGAAAGAGGGGAAGGGAGAGAGACATCACTGTATGGTTGCCTTTTTTTCACCTGCCTCCAGCTACAGAGCCGGCTGGAGACCTGACTTGCAACCTGGGTATGTGCCCTGGCTGGGAATCAAACCAACGACCCCTAGGTTCACAGGCCAGTGCCTTATCCACCGTGCCACCAGCCAGGGTTCTAGGTTCTGGGATTTTCTAACTCTGCATTGCCATTTCTTTCCAGAAAGCACACCGAACGCCATTAAAGTAAAATAAATTCAGGTGAAACACAAGCGCTTCCTAATGAATTATATAGGGTGGGGCAAAGTAGGTTTACAGTTGTGTGTATGCAAAATGCAGAGCTTATTCTTGCATTATTATTTATTAATTATATACTATTTTCCAAAGGAACAACTGTGAAACTACTTTTGCTCTACTCTGTATGGTACACAATACACAAGTCACTAACTATCTAGAAACTACCATTTCTGCATGCTAGGTCTGAAGTGACCACTTGTGACTAGAAAACATTGTTAACAGTCACCACTTCTTGCTCTCTGTATTTTGGATCATTGACTTTTCTAAGAATTCTCTAAAATGGGGTTAAATTGCATTGTATTTCAGCAGCTTTTGAAGCACCCACGCTACCTCTTTCAGAATATGTAAAAGTCAGTGGTTATCAAGAATTCTAAACATGGTTTTATGAAACATTAACAAATGTTTCCAGACTAAATTACATTCCTTTTACTCTTTAGATGTAAATGGAGGAGGAGCTCGTTGGTGCAAAGAGTACTTACCTATATTAAAATTCAAAAGTAGCAGCTGCAGTTGAGAAGTTGCAGATCAAAACTGTTCATACAACCATAAAACTCCTGAAATTATGGCTTTTCAAGATTTTGACTTTATTGTGTGTTCACCACTCTGAGTCCAGCCTCCTTCCATCACCATTTGTCCCTCTTTACTCCCTATGACCTGCCCCGCTTCCCCTTTCCCTCTGGGAGTCACCATGGTGCTGTTGTGTCTATGAGGTGTTTGCTTGTTTTTCTGTTTATTTAGTTCCTTCACTCAGCTAACACTCCCCTCTGACAGCTGTCTGTCTGTTCTCTGTATCTATGAGTCCGTTTCTGTTTTGTTCATCAGTTTATTTTGTTCTCTAGACTCCACATATGAGATCATATAGTAAATGAAATAAGCCAATCAGAAAAAGACAGTGCAATATACAGATGATGTATTATTATAGAACTGTACACACGAAACATATATATGATTTCACTAACCAATGTCACCCCCAATAAATTAAAAAGTCAATAAATCAATTAATTAAGTCTAAATATTTTGATTTTTAAAAAATATTTTATTTGTTATTTTTAGAGAGAAGGGCAGGGAGAGAGGCAGAGAGGGAGAGAGACATCATGTATGGTTTCCTTTCACCTGCCTCCAGCTATGACCTGGCTGGAGACCTGGCTTGCAACCTGGTTATGTGCCCTGGCTGGGAATCGAACCTGCGACCTTCGGGTTCACAGGCCGGCACCTTATCCACTGTGCCACCAGCTAGGGCCTTAAACATTTTGACTTTAGATGCCACCTCTATGAACCTGAATTTCCTACTTATTTGCCTTATTTTCTTCTTGTCTGTAAGCCTATCCCTGCTTTCTCAGCAGATTCAAACACAGATGGCTGCCTTATTGTGACAGAAGCAAAAATGGTACATTCACGTTTCAGGGATTGGAATCCTCCTGGCTGTGGAGACACATGTCACCAGCTAATTGTTGCACTGGAAGCTACTGTGATGTTTGAAAACAGGGACTCATTTTACATGAATTTCTCATAATAATATGAAATGTCAAATTAGTTGGGGTAAGTTTTTAATTTACTTTGACAAAAGAATAGTTATAAAAAGGCAATTCTTCTGTACTACCTGCGTGTCTAAATAAGAGTGGATTGCAGGATCATTCTGGTTAAAAGGAGCCTGTGTGTGCTCTCTCCTCAAGAAGGCATGTGAATAGCGTAGGGAGTCCCAGAATTGATCAATGATTTTAGTATCTTTAACACATCATTTTACATGATCAACAGCTTGAGTATAGGAACATACTGTATAATGGAAGTAATTTCGGAGTGCAAAACAAAACGAACTAGCAAAAAGGGGATGGATGTAATACAACAACAATAAAACTAAAAGAGAAAAAAAAAGAAAAACAAAATGAACTAAACCTCACCTAAATAAAGCAATAATGAGCAAATTGTCTTTAATATTTTTCCAACTATTTGACAATTTACTGAGGACATTTTATTAGCCAACGTCACCCCAATTTTGGAATAACAGCTTTCCAAGTGCATCAGTCGCTTAAGCCTATCAATGAAGGCTAAACTCTTGAGTTACAGCTTTAATCACTTAAGCCTATCAATTAAGGCTAAAACCTTTAATACCTGAGTTTTCCTGTCATTTCCCCAGTTAGTTTTTAATTATCTTATTTCAATAGGGTTAGTCTACAGACTAACAACATATGATACAAAAGCTACACAATACTGGGAGAATGGCAGGCTTCTGCCTCAGAGCCTGTCCCCTCTAGATCACCCAAAGAATACACCTGCCACCCTCTGCCAGGCCAGCCTGATCTTAGACTGTGACGGGTGTTTCTTCTCCCATCCAAAACGTCACCCACAGGCAGCTGCACACCATCATCCAGGACCCTGGAGGCGTCAGTCTCTCAGCCAGTCCCATCCTACACTGTTTACCGTTGCCTCAGCAACCTCCTCCTCCCGACCCTCCCTACTCCTCCCAGTGAGCTCATCAGATCTCCTTGTATTAATAAGTTTAAGGGGTATACTATGAACACTAAGGCAAGAAACTAAAATACTAAAGTGACAGAATAAACGGTTATAATTAATAATTTTATAAGGGACGTAGTATAAAAAGTACTCAATCCAAGAGGAAACAGGAAAAAAAAAAAAAAAAGGGAAACAACTTCCAAGATGATAAATTTAAAGCCACTGAGAATATTTACATTAAATGTAAATGGTCTAAGCAACCTAATTAAAATACAAAGACTATCAGATAGGACTAAAAAGATTGAATATTTAAAGTAAGTGAATACTGCCTACAAAAAATGCACTTTAAATATAGTAAAAAAGGTTAAATAAAGAATAGAAATGTATATATATGTATATATATAATGTTAGCAATATCAAAATGAAAGCACAAATATCTATATTAAAATTATATAAAATAGAGTTCATAGAAATAGTATTATTGCAGACAAAATAAGGTCATTTAATAATGACAAAGGAGCCAATTCAACAAGAGAAACCAACTCTAAATATTTACCCACTTAAAACAACAGTATTTTAAAATATATATGTATATGTCTTATTGTTTATGCTATTATAGTTGTCTCCACCTTTCCCACCGGTGCCCAGCTCCAACCCCCCTTCCCTCTGGCCATCACCACATTGTTGTCTGTGCGTATGAATTACACATGTATGTTTTTTTAAAAATTTTATTGTTGTTGTATTACGTCCATCCCCTTTTTGCTCCCCTCTCTCCCCCTCCCCACCCACCCATTCCCCTACAAAGTCAATCCCACCTGTTGTCCATGTCCATGGTTCCTTCATACTAGGTTCTTGTCTAAGCTGCTCCCCTTCCTTGCCTCTGCCTCCCCACACATGTATGTTCTTTAGTTAATCCTTCATCTTCTTTCATCCAGTCCCCTCCCCCGCTCACCCCTCTGACAGCTGCCAGTTTCATGCATCTATGCCTCTGTTTCTATTTTGTTAATTAGTTTATCTTGTTCATTAGATTCCACATACAAGTGAAATCATATGGTATTTGCCTTACACTGACTCTTTTATTTCACTTAGCATAATATTCTCCAGGTCCATCTGTGCTGTCATAAAATGTAAGAGTTCGTTTTTTACTGCTATGTAGTATTCCATTGTGTCAATGTACCACAACTGTTTCATCTATTCATCTACTAATGGGTACTTAGGCTATTTCCAGATTTTAGTTATTGTAAATAATTCTGCTATAAACAGAGGGGCACATATGAGCATATTCTTTTGAATTGGTGTTTCAGAATTCTTAGGATATATTCTCAGAAGTGGGGCCACTGGGTCAAAAGGCAGTTCCGTTTTTAATTTTTTGAGGTAAATTTCCTCAAAATTTCCTTTCCACAGGGTTGCACCAGCCTGCATTCCCACCAACAGTGCACCAGGGTTCCCCTTTCTCCACATCCTCACCAGCACTTGTTTGTTGATTTATTGACGGTGGCCATTGTGGCAGGTGTGAGGTGGCATCTCACTGTGGATTTAATTTGCATCTCTGATGATTAGTGAGGTTGAGCACTTTTTCATATGTCTATGGGCCATCTGTCCTCCTTGGAGAAGTATCTATTCAGGACATTTGCCCATTTTTTAATTGGATTGTCTGTCTTCCTGGTGTTAAGTTTTTTTACATATTTTTGAAATTAAACCCTATCAGATATATCATTGGTGAATATGTTCTCCCACAGAGCGGACTTCTATTTCACTTTGTTGATGGTTTCTTTAGCTATACAGAAGCTTTTGAATTTGATATAGTGCCATTTGTTTATTTTTCCCTTTATCTCCCTTGCCTTTTGGAAAAAATACTTCTATGTGATAAATATGAAATTTTACTTATGTTTTTCCCTAGAATTTTTATGATTTCGTGAGTTGCATTTAAGTTTGTTTTCCATTTTGAATTTATTCACATCCACTTTGTTCAGAAACAGCGTATACAGATTGATTTTTCTTGGTAGGCAACATTTAATATGCTTCCATTCACTAACCCCTTGTGTACATAACACTACATTATGGTCCTGTCCATATGACAAAACCAATGTTACCATTAATTAATTGATTTTCTTGCACAATTAATGAGTTGCTCAATATTTATGATATTGCTCATGTAGAAGATGAAACCACTTTTGTTACCATCATTTTAAACCATTTTAAATTGACTGTCATGAATTTTTCAAATTAATTCATGTCCTCTGGAAAGAAATAATTATTTCCAATGTTTTTAATTAAAGGAATTAATGTAGCTTAAATGATCTTTTTCATAACATAAATCAGTCATAAGAATTGTTTAAGTTCCTAGTGTGTGCATAATGTTGTATTAAGCATAATCACTATTATTTACTCAACTAAAACAAAAAACTAACACGATGAGTTCAATGAACAGGAACAGTGTGATTTTGTTGAAATTCTCAATAATTTTCTTTTTTTCCCCTTGATTACACCCTAGGTACCAAGATAACACTTTCTTCATGAACAAACTGGGGATATTTCCAACTCCTAATAATTCTGAGACATACTTAATCATATTTAATAATTTAATCAGGTTTATGTCTAAAAGTCTTCTTTCCTGTTCAATTAGCCCTCTAGACAATTCAGACTCAAGCTGCTGTAATTAATTTTTAAATAAGTAAGACAATCAACATGTTTACACTTTGATTAGATATTAAAGTTATTTTTTTTCTCATCACTTTGGGTCAACCATAATTCATGTGGACTTCATTTTACAACTAAGTTCTCATAGAACAAGAAACTTATTTTAAGTTGTTTCTCCTGAATAAAATTATACTTTGGATTTAACATGGGTAAGAATGTCAACTGTCCTTTCATATATTGAATTGCCTCATATCATTGTCCTTAATTGGAAAGAATTTTTTGGAGGTAAAAAGCAAACTCTTATAAAATTTGATCTCAGAGGGGAGCAAAAAGGGGATGGATGTAACACATCAACAATAAAATTAAAAAAAAATCTTGATCTCTGCTTTAGTGCATCTAAGTATTTATATATCCATATATATTGCTTGCACATTTTGTTTATTTTTTGAGTTCCACTTTTCTCTCAGATGTATATATTTTTGTCAAATAAGTTATTAACAGACTGAAGCAGCCAACTATGTGCATACATCTTGTCTTATTATACTTGGCACTTAAATACTTTGTTGCTTAATTAAAAGTCCAGCACAAAAATACAAATATTAGTTCAGGCATACATCACTATGAATTTCTAATAAACCTGTTAAAGATTTAAGCATGGTTATTTTTTCAGTTACAGTATATATTCAATATTATTGTGCATTAGTTACAGGTGCAAGATTATTTAAATAGTGACTTTGAATTTTTAATGTTATTCTAGTAGTAAGATTCACTTTGGGATGGATAATTATTGTGCAGTGACATCATGCCTCAGGCATTAAATGTTTTTAATGAATTATGTGCTGATCAAGAATATCTTTATTTTAACTGCTACTTAACTCTTATTTTCAAAAAAACAACTCTTCTCCTTTACATAATACTCAAGTTTATTTTTTCAGTTCCCTGAATCATTTGCTCTTATCTACTACTCTAACCAGCCCATAATTGTTAGAAAAAAATACTGATTTCATTTATGTAACAAAACAAACAATGATTTTTAAAAAGATTTGATTTATTATTTCCAGAGATATAGAAAGGGAGAGAGGCAGAGAGGGAGAGAGACATCCATGTGTGGTTGCCTTTCACCTGCCTCCAGCCACAGACTTGGCTGGAGACCTGGTTGCAACCTGGTTATGTGCCCTGGCTGGGAATCGAACCAGCGACTTTGGGTTCACAGGCCGGTGCCTTATCCACTGTGCTACCAGCCAGGGCTTCTTCTCTTTTTTAATATAAGAGAACCCTTCCTAAATCTGATGCACTACCTCTGACCATCATGGGGCCGCTGCATAGAAGCCTGGGTTTAGTATAGATGCATAAGGTTTTGTATGCTGCCAAGTTCCCAGCTGTTAAAGTAAGTGTGCATTTACGTGCACATACAGATATAGTTATCTGCAAAGACCACACAATACTAGGCACCATATTTGCCAAACAATCGGGTGGTTTTGCATCAAAAGAATGGCCAAGGAACTGACCTTTTTAGTAAGCATTTTCCCTGCCCCCATTTAAACACAATTATTTTTTTTTGGCCAAGATTGAAACAAACAAATACCTTGTACCTAGCACCTTTTAAAAGGGCACTCGTCGAGAATATGAAAAAGTGAGTTGATATGTTTTTTGCAGAATGCATTGACTAGCTGTCAAATGCAAATGATATAGGCGTTAGGATGTATATTTTCCTAGCAGGAAGATGAAGCAGATTACACAATAGATTTTTCCTTCTGTAATGTATTTATCATTATCTCTGTGTTTTTCAACTTAAAGATGCTAGAGAGACAACTCATCTCACTTTTATTACAAAAGTAGACATGGGGACAAGTATATGAAGATAAAAACCATAATTTTCTCATTCCTCACCAGAGATAATATATATAAGACTATTGACAGTCTCTGTATGACATGAAAACAAATATTCCTTGGGTGTCTTTCTACTGAAAAATCCAGAATATCCCTCTTGTCCTACTCATGGGAAATATTAATCACAGAGAAGAGCAAAGATGATACAATTAGACTTGAAATCTTTTTGCCTAGTGAGCTCCATGGCTTTCCCCACCTGGCAGACTGCTTTTAGAGAAAATTTCCATGACATCTATAGCATGGAGCAGAAACTTGATGTCAATTATAATAATTTCTAGGAAATTTTAGTGACTTTAATTCCTTTGACTCCCCCTTTATTTCTTATCTATGGAACACTGGAATTTCTTGAATTTAAACTTTTGAAAGAGTTCACAGTGTACACGGATAATTATTTTAAATAAAAGAGTGTAATAAAATTTGCTACTCTCTCTAGGGCTATTATAAAGACATTTTGAAATTGCCTATGATTTGCCCAAGCCATAAGATCATATTTCATTTTTTTACTACAGGTGATCTTTACTGACAGAATTCAGAGAATAGTTCTTTCCTTTTTGTGTGTCATCTATTAAATAATGTCCAGGGGAAAAAGATTTTTGTGGTACATGGCCTCAGGGTAAGATAAAAAGTGATAAGGAACTTTGCAAATAAGTCTACCTTCTGCAAGCTGTGCACAATATGTAATAATTTAATACTAAAGAAGGTGAAAAAGTGTGGATTTCTTTTTACACTTCTGATAGAAGTATGAAAAAGATTAATATCTCTAATGTATGTTCATGCAAGTTACAGGCTATATATCAGAAGGTTTGCTTACTGTGGAAATATATTGTAGATGCTGGAGCCTACACACACTTATTTTGATGTGTAAGAATCTAATCAAAAACTGTATACATTATACTATTTACCTACATTTACATTAACATCTAAGTAATCTTTAGTAAAAGAGGGAAGCACTAGAAATTCAGTTGTTTACCAGATGGACTGTAACCTTCACTTACAACAGTATTTGTGATTAAGATGCATAACACTTGACAAGAGAAAAGGCATCTAATGTAGAAGGAAAGTGGAGAAAACGATGACTATCACTTTAAATAAAATTTCTCTAGTTTTTGTTTTGTATGAAAGTAGCTAGAGCTTAAGTATCTCCTGCTGTCTTGTTTAACATATACTATATTACCCATCTGCTTATTGATTGGTAGGAAACTCCTAATGGGAATTTTAATCTCATTAATCATGTCATATCACAGGGATTAGGACAAAAAAACCCCAAACACTTTATGCTTCACTTGAGACATCTACTGCCCAGTAAGACAAGTGAACAAATAAAATATGGATAGAATATCTTCACACTAATTAAAGGTCAGCTGCTGTAAACTTTTACCCAAGAAATGATTAGATTATGCTCTAACCAGTTTTCTATCTACATAATGAGAATATTCTAGCTTTCCAATTTGCTGTTATTTTATCATAGCCCAGAAATATGACTATTATACATCCGTGCAAAAATCAAGAGGCAACATATATGTTTTGAATAACACATGATCACATTAAAGTATACATGCATCATAGCAAATGGGATTGAAATAGTTTCTTTATGTATTTAGCTCCTGCATGTATTTCAAATAAGATGGCATTCATAAATTCAGAAAGTGGAAACCAAATTTAAGTGTAACACAACTAAAGTTACGGTAATATATTTATTTATTTAAAAATATTTTATTTATTTACTTATGTTAGAGAGAAGGGAGGGGAGGGGGAAACAAGGAGAGAAACATCTGTTGGTTGCCTTTCATGCGCCCCCGCGTGGCCCACAACCCTGGCAGGTGCCCTGCCTGGGAATCGAACTGGTGGTGGCCTTTCGGTTTGCAGGCCTGTGCTCAGTCCACTGAACCACATCAGCCAGGGTGATAATATATGTATACATTGACAAGTGGCATAGCTTATTAATACGAAATTCTGCAATCTATAGATTGCAGTCCAAATTCCAGCCATGAGAAGAATACTTGCCAACTCGTTGTTAATAGTCTTGGCTATTGGGGGCCACCAGGAAATAAGACAGATGTCCTCTGATTCTTCCATGGGTTTTTCACAGGCACTGAATCCATGAGATATAGTTAGTGATTTCACAGCTGCTTTGTTAAACCAGACGGAGACCAGGATTAATTGAATGTTATCCCCTTAATCAGCTGCTGTCATTACCAGCCACATCCAGAGATGAGAATTGTAACTGTAAAGACTTAGGTAAAAAAATTCTAAGTATAATGGTGGACCTCTTTATTAATGCTTTCTAGCCATCCGAGTACTCCCAGTCGTGCTGCAGCAGTTTTACTCTGTGGTACATTAAGTTGTATATGCACCAATTTAAAAGTATTCCATGGGGAGTAACAAATACATTGGCAAAGGGGAGGGAAATGGGGGACAAAAAGAGACTTTGCTTGAGGTGACGAGTTGTCCCCTGGAAACCCGTTTTGCTTTGTGAGGGGTGCATTATCTAGAGAAATCACTAATAGACCCTAGCTCTACACAGATTAACTGCTGTTTGAGTCTCTGCCAGAAAAAGTGCCCCAAGGTCCCTGGTGGGTGCTGGTGGCAGACCTCTCTGAGGACCTGAACATGGCACAGGCTGGTGCTGTGACAATGGGAGTGCTGGACCCTGGAAAGATGGCACCTGGATTCTCTCCCAGGTGGCCTGCAGCCCCCCTGACTGGCACCACCAGATGATATGCAGGCTTCTCTTCCAGCCTCTTTTGCTCTGGGTTTGAGGTCCCTGCATGGGGTTAAGACCCCCACAGTCCTGGGAGGAGGGAGTTTTCTAGCCCACATATCCCTCTGGCTTCTCAGTTGTCACGTGTGGGCGTGGGAGCGAGACCTTTCCATGCCTCTGCCCTTCTTATCAATCTCTGTGAGGTTTCTTATGCAAATCCTTGGTTATAATATTTCAGCTCAGCCAGCCTTCAGTTGGTTATTCAGGTTGATTGTAACAATTTAGCTGTAAACCCAGGTTTGGTGCTGGGAGGTGAGTGTAGCTTCTACCTAGTCTTTAGCCATCTTGGAATCCAAATCGTTTTTCAGACAAATTGTAGATGTCCATTTCTTTGATATCAAGGACTACAAATTTATTTTGGTCCTTCGATAGTATTATTATCCTTTGGGGTTTCTTTTTCATGTTACTTGAGGCCTTGAATTGCATTGCTCTCTTCACAATTGGAGAAGCAGTTGCCTACTGCTGTCTTTACTGACTGGCTTTGGAAGAAAAGGACTTCACCGGAGACCACGGTATGTGATTTTGGGGGTCTTTCCTCAGTTTTCTCTGGATTCACCTGCTCCATTTATTTTGCTTCATCATAGAGAACAAGCTTTAAGATTGTGGGCTTTCTCTCTCTGCTCAGATCTCTCATGCCTGGGCGGAGTTGAACAATATATTGGGTGCTCCTTTCCTTCTTGATTTCCGTCAGTTTCATCATTTATCGGTACCTTTTCTTCTTATCTTCCTATCTTTGCATCATAATATGATAGTTGTTTAATGGTCTAAACTGAACTTAAACTGCATCTTGAGTATTATCACCCACACCTTTCCAGAGCCCCAGTCTCTTACCCAGGCCCAAGTCTGAGGCTTCTCCCCTCTTACTGACTTCTTTTCCATTGGCTTGGTTATTTATTTAACTCCTCATTGGATGTACCAGGATCTATTTAAAACTTTCAAGTTAATATAATGGAAATGAATATAATTCGGTTGCCTATTACTTTAGTTCAGCCTTTGGTGAAATGAACAAATGGGCGTAGTGATGATTCTGAAATTGGTGTAAAGAGATGACATGTGAGGAAACGATTGCTAGTAATGGTGTTTGCAGCTACTTGACTCCTGTCTCCTCAGATTCTTATGCACACACGCAGACCCTGTGCTACCCTGGCCCCACTCTTCACCCTTCGTGCACGGAAATCATTGTCTAGGGAGCAGCTGCTATTGATGGGAGTGCACTGTACACCTTGATTATATAAGAAAAGACAGTTTGACAACCCCTGACCAGTAACCCGTACCTAGTTCAAAATGAGTTTAGCATTTTCAGCATTTTCAAAGTTTATTTCTTTCAATCACAAATACTAACTTCAACAAGGATTCAGTGGGCCATACAAGCCAATAAAGTACATGAATCCTTTATTTAGAATTCACATTCCAGGGAAATAATTGACAAATATTATCGACTGTCATCATCAATTTCTTATTTTCTGGAAAGAATGTAAAGCTTTGCCTTTTCTCTTTTAACTTTTTCTATTAGTGGTCAGTGTCACCATACCTAAAGTTCCAACTTTATCTAAACCATTTTGCTGCTAATGAGCAAAAAGAAAGCAATTAGAAATGGGCTATGGCTGAGCAGGTGAGGTAGTTTTCTTTCACAGATCATGCCGTGGCAGGTGAGAGGGGTGCACACCTTTGGAAGAAGGCCAGCTTATTAATGGAATGTGACCATGCAAAACTTGTGAAAATCTCAGTAGGACATCAAATGTCACATTATAATATATTTACTGAAACCTTTTATAAATGGCTTTGTCTTCCTTCCTTCTTTCCTTCATCCCTTCCTTCCTTCCTTCGTTTCCTTTCTTTCATTTCTTCCTTTTTGCCTTGCATTTTCATTTATAACAAAATGCTGTCAATGGGCATTAATTTGGGGGTTACATTTTTGGCAAATGATGAATTTTTTTTAGCTAAACATAATATGTTATAAAAAGAAATATTTGGGCAGATTCATCAGCATTATTTTTATCATACAATATGAGTTATTTTGCTTTTGTCATAAAAATGCTAGAGATGAATATTCAGATATCTATTTGGCTATGATCTTGTGTAAAGTTTAGAAATGACATTACAAGTGATTCATTTAAAAATCTGTTACATTGGAGAGTTAATCATTGGATTTGCCATTTATTTGAAATTCTGACTTGTCAAATCACTGGAGAGACTGAAACTAACCTCAAAGACTTTTGTGATACAGGTACATTCAGAGGCATGTCTGAGAGAGGAGACTTTATTCAGAAATGGCTTGTAGGGGCCATGGATTTGTGTTTCAGGTATTCACTTTGCTCCTATCCCCAAATGCTAAATGATCTAACATTCAGGTTTTGTGTAGCTTATAATCTTTAACTGGACTATGGTTATATTGACCTATAAAATTCAAAATAATTTTAAATGGTACGATCCTGTGAAATCATAGTGTGATATGCAGACATAGATGAATATTTAGGTGGGCAAATAAGAGTGCATATATGATACATTTGTTAATTACCTCCAATATCTAGCATTTAGTACTATAGCAAATGTGTTGAATGAGTGAATGTAAGGATAAATATATTAATAAATACAAAACTTTAGAACATAATCTGATGAACCAAAAATGATGACTCAGTATTATGCATTGTCCTTGTGTCCTTCAAAATAAATTTTCATCAACTAAATATATGACAATTAAATTATGTTTTGTTGGGAATTCATTGTAATCCATTTACTTGAATTATGTTTGTTTAAACTTTGGCCAACTCACCAGAATTATAAGTGGGTATGATTTTCTTTTGGTAAATCTTAATTTCAATTCCCTTGCAAAGTGGAATGTCTACACAAATTCCCTTCTACTTTCATTTTGTGTTTTTTTCTACACTAGTTAAAGCAGATTAAATAATTGCATCTATTATCCTCTACATAAGATACTTTATGTAGAGGTATCTTAGTGAGTGGATATTTGAACTATTTACTTCATGTCTGAATATGACTTATCAATTCAATTGAGAATCCAGAATGTGGTAAGAGCCCAGAATGTGGCTGTAACCATTCATTCATTTGGCAAATACACATTTAGTACTCATATTGTTCCAGTCATTGCCCCAGGTGCTGGGGGTTTACCACTGAACAACAGCAACAAAAAGTCCCATCCTTACAGAACTCAAGTTCTCAATAGAAAAGTGGGTGGCACAGAAAGGCAAAAACCATAAATATAAAATATACACTTGTGTGTTGACTCATTTACAGGCCTTTTCTACCAGCTCTGTCTAATGCATTGATTTTCAGACACTGGTGACAAAGAAAAGATGTGATGGATTTGCCTGGTTAACTTTTACAAAATCCCTATACTTTATCCATAATTGTCCCAATAATTGAAGCAAAGTTGAAATTTAATTTCATTTTTGACCATGAAATTGTAGTCTTTGAACATTGGAAAGATAGTTCTTGGAGAATCATTTAATAGAAAAAATGGTTATACCTGTTTCCTTAACCATTAGATTATGTAAAATAATGAGATCCAACATCTAAATATCTTTCTTTTTATAAGTAACAAAGCCACATATACAGATACAGAAGCAATATTGACAGATTAATAATTAAATTAGTCCTGGCTGGTGGCACAGTGGATAAGGCGCCAGCCTGCAAACTCAAAGGTTGCTGGTTCAATTCCCAGCCAGGGCACATAACCAGGTTGCAACCAGGTCTCCAGCCAGGTCCCCAGCTGGAGGCAGGTGAAGGCAACCATATATGGATGCTTCTCTCCCTTTCTTCCTACCTCCCTGCCCTTCTCTCTGAAAATAATGAACAAAATCTTAAAAACTAATAATTAAATTAGAAAAAGTCCATCTTCCCATATTGGGAGGGTACTGCTCTGGAAACATTATCTTGAATTCACTTTCATTGCATATCTAAAAAATCTTTAATTGGATCAGTTTCTACTACACTAGCCTGCTATGTGGGCTTCTTAAATTAATTGATATTAATATGACAATTCATCATTTTCATTAAATAAATGTATTGAATCTGTAACATAGCATTGAGGAAGAAAAAGTCATTTTATGATACCAAATATATATGACATTTTTAAGATTTCTCTTTCCAATTTTGAGATTGTTTTGTTATTTTCCCCAAACTGTCAACATCCTCAATGCAAAATAACTAAAAATGTAACTCCAATGATGCCAAAAGTTGCATTTGAACCATGCCAAATCTATGCTAATGCTAACATTAATATGCTTTACATTTATTTTTCTCACTGCCATGCCTTATGTATCATTGCAGAAAACCATTTTAATGTTACAACCACAATTAAATTCTATAAACTCATGTAGCTACAATTCTTGTTCCTGCAAGTGCACGTGTATGTGTACGCGTGTAGACACATGCATGTGCTGTCAGAGAATGATCTCTGGAATCCACTGGAGCATGGTTGTTCCATAGCACAATTTACAGCTGCTTATGAACAAATGCAGCTACTGTAATCAGAGAGCAAGCTTGCTGATAAACCACAAGTATGTGTTGTGCAGGCAAAATTCTACAGATGTCAGGCATTATAGTTTCTCAGATCAAGGATGTTTTGTATAAACATAAGACTTATTTATACATGCCATTAAATGGTATATTTTTCCTTGCAAGCATGTTGCATTCCTTCACATTTTTAGGTGTGTCTGCCTAACTTAAGTGAAGAGAATTTTGAAGAAGATGTGAGATGGTCCATGAGAACAGTGATTGCACTAACAGAGAGCAATGTGTTAATGAAAGCTTTTTATATTAAGATAAGTTGACAGTTATAGCTAACAACAATTATTTGGCACAAAATTATGTTTCTAACAAAACAGAGTCTGCTTCCCTTGAAAATCTACATTAACATTGGACAGATGATAAAGTCTCTTCATTGGGTTAAAAACTTGCATTGTGCATCAGAAATAAATATGAACATCAAAAATTATTTTTCTACTCAGCCTTTTTAAGGCATTGTGCAAGTGGATACATAAATAAATATTTTTCTTGTCTCAGCACCATGTAATATTAAATCATCTGTTGTTGGCATAAAATGTAAGCTGATCAGACAAAGAATATTATCCTGATAACTGAGTACACATGGGAACCACTGCACACTGGGTTTCAATGTTGAATATGGTATAAATCTTTGTGAGGCCTTGACTTTTATTGAATTCACAGAAGGTGATTTTCCTTATTAAATAAGGAAGGGAGGGAGTACCTCCAGGGGATTCATACCTTTTAAAATACCTTCATGATAATTTTATTCCTGCCTGGAATATGGGTACCAGACGGTTGAGAAAAAGAGTAAGCATTGCTTAACATGCGCCAAATATATAATACAAGCAAGCTCAAATGAATATTTTGTTCTTTTACTGGGAAAATAATTATTGTTAAGTTTTGAAAATTAACTTATTGCTCTATTACAGGTGTCTCATTCCCCTTCCCCCATTGCACTCCCTTCCTCACCCTCCCCATCCCCTCTCCCACAGTCAATTGCCACCCTGTTGTCCATGTCCATGGGTCATTCATACTAGTTCTTTGACTACACTCCTCTCCTTCTTGGCCCCATTCTCACCCCCTCACTCCCTTCCCTCTTCTCCTCTAGTCATTGTCAGCCTGCATTCCTACCAACATTTGAAGCTCTAAACAATTAGAAAGAGTCCTAAAAATTCTTAGAAATTCTCTGTACCATGGATATTTCTGTTTGAATAGGAAACTCTCAGAGAGTTGTTTCTATCTTTGTTTCACATTTCTAAAAGGTTTTTGAGTGATGAATCAGTCAATTTACAGATTTATAATCTGCTCAGAGTTCAGGTGGAATATCAAAACATCCATGTGTAATTTCCTTTGAAACAAAAGGGAAATAGAAGCATACATACCTGGAACAGACTGATATTAGTAAAATGACTTCAGCTCTCCTGTGCTTCCTTTCAAATTAAGTGAATATTTCTAGTGTACCATTTTAATTTCTTTAATTATTTTTCAACTATAGCTTTTAAATAGTTTTTAATGGTTGCCCTAAGTTTTCCCATATACATTTTAATGCATCAGAATCAACTTCAGATTTATAATCTCTTAATTCTATTATCATATACCAATCTTACTCTTATATAATTCTATTTTTCCCCTTTATAGATAATATTGTTGTACATAGTATATTTATGAATGTTACAAACCTGACAATACATTATATAATGATAAAGTTTTCAAATTATCAAAAAGATATAATCACTGTAAATATATGTATAGTCACATTTGAGACCTTAAATAGGAGTATATTGATCATATAGTAATAGATCTGAAGGTAGAAAGATAAAATAACAACACATTGATAGTAGATGGCATCAATACCTCACTTTCGACAATGGATAGATCATCCAGATGAAAGAAGACAACAAGGAAGCATTGGACTTGAACCATAACTTAGGCCAAAAGGACCTAACAGCCATATAAAAAATATTCCATCCAACAGTATCAGACTATACATTCTTCTCATGCACATATAGAATATTCTCCTAAAAGACTCCATGTTAGGTCAAAGAGCAAGTGTTAGCAAGTTTAAGACTGAAATCATACCAAGTATCTTTCCCAATCACAAATATATGAAACTAGAAACCAGTTATAGGAGAAAACCTGAACAAATATATGAAAATTAAATAATGCAATCTTGAACAAAAGGAATCATTGGAAGAAGAAATCAAGGGGGAAATAAAAATATGTTGAAAAGAATGAAAATGGAAAACTTACGGCATGCTTTAAAAGTAGTTCAAAGGGCCCTGGTTGATGGCACAGTGCATAAGGCCCCAGCCTGTGAGCCCAAAGGTCGCTGGTTCAATTCCCAGTCAGGGCACATAACCAGGTTGCAAGCCAGGTCTCCAGGCCAGGTCTGTAGCTGGAGGCAGGTGAAAGGCAACCATACATGGATGTCTCTCTCCCTCTCTGCCTCTCTCCCTTCCCCTCTCTATGAAAATAATAAATAAAATCTTTATTAAAAAAAGAAATGAAAAATAAACATTACAAATGATAACACAGAAATACAAAGGATCATGAAACCAATATGAACAACTATAGCCCAAAGGATTTAACAGCTTGGAAGAAGTAAGTAAATCTCTAGGGATATTTAATTTACCATGATAGAATCAAGAAGGAATACAAAATCTGAAAAGACCAACAATGAGTACAAAGATCGAATCAATAACCAAAATACTCTCAACAAAATCAAGCCAAAGGCCAGGTGGTCTCAATGGTGAGTTCTAACAAATATTTCAGAAGAATTAACATAAATTCTTTGGAAACTGTTAAAAAAATAGAGTTATAAAACCTTGGCATACTGATTTTGCAATAACAGCATTACCCTCATACCAAAATCAGGTAATAAAACTACAAGATAAGAAAACTATAGACCAAAAATTTCATAAATACAGTTGCAAAGATTCTCAACAAAATATTACCAAACCAAATATATAACAGCACATTAAAAGGATACACCATGGCCAAGAAAGATATTTACCCCTGGAATTCAAAGATAGTTCAAGTTATGCAAATAAATACATGTGATACACAACATTAATAGAATGGAAGTAAAAATCACATCATCATCTCAATAGATGCAAAAATCTCAATTGACAAAATGAAACATCATTTCATGATTAAAAATAAAAACTTCACAAATTGGATTTAGACAGAAAATAGCTCAGCATAATAAAGGCCATGGGTGACAAATATTCAGCTAACATCACACTCAATAGGGAAAAGTTCAAACATTTTTTTTAATTTAAGTTTTTAAAGATTTTATTTATTAATTCCAGAGAGAGGGGAACGGGGAGAGAAACATCAATGTATGGTTGCCTTCACCTGCCTCCAGCTATGGACCTGGCTGGAGACCTGTCTTGCAACCTTGTTATGTGCCCTGGCTGGGAATTGAACAAGCAACCTTTGGGTTTGCAGTCTGGCACCTATCCATTGAGCCACCAGTCAGGGCTAAGTTCAAACATTTTTGTCTAAGATCAGTAACAAGACTAGTGTATACCCATTCCTATTCAACATAGTACTGGAAGTCCTAGCAATAGCAATCAGGCAAGGAAAAGAAATTAAAAGCATCCAAATAGGAAAGGAAAAACTAAAGTTGTCTTGGTTTGCATGTAGATTTTATGTGTTTTATGCAAAATATTTCTGAAAGGAATTTAAGATATATGTTAATGGAGATACTGTTTATGTTTATGGATTATAAGTCAATATATTTAAATTAATTTTACTCCAATTTTTCTATATTCCATGCAGTACCAATGAAAATCCTAGTGGGAGTTTTTTGGTACAAATTAACAAAATGATTCTAAATTTTATATACAAATAAAAAGGATCTAGGGAGAGCCAATATATCTTGAAGAAAATCACATTATTTGTATTACTTGATTTCAAGATGTACAATAAAGCAATAATAATCAAGGAAGATTAATAATGTTCCCCAAAAGAAATAAATCAATGAAGAAAAGGAAGGCAGATACATACTCATGCTTATATGATGATTTATTTCAGTTACATGGCTTTTTATACATATATAATAGATAATGCTTTATAAATATTGGATCCTTACACATACATTATTTTCTTAAATAGTATATTCAAAGTGAGTTCACATGAGTTGAACAGAACCTGAAACTGAAATGAAAGTGAAGGAAATGCTGAAGATTCAGATGTTAGTTTGTTTGCTAAGCGTGGTCCACATCTCTGCACTCTGGGTACTGGAGAAGTGTGGGAACATTTTAATGTGCTGAAAAATCAAAAAAATTGTTTTTAGAATTGACATTATGAGTCAACAACATGATAAAACATCACAGCCTATTTCTAAATGCTTTGCATTTTAATGTGATTGAAGTTAAGGCAGTAAGTAATTTCAGAAATTTTCCCTTGAGCTACATACTTCTTTTCATATGTAATTATTCTCTGAGTGCATTAGATAATGCTATGGTTTCCACAGCTGTATACACATCTATAAATCATTAATGAGGCAGTTAACTGAAACAAAACTGTAAAAGATTTGCATTACCCAGCAGAACCCTGCTTTAATTGACTTCTAGTTATTTACAATTAATTTTTTTGGAATAATAATTGCCAGTAATTTAGGATTTTTTTATTTGCACAGAAATGAGATGTTGTCTATTCATCAAAGTTTTTTCTATGTAACAGAGAATCTCGGTGACTAAAATGGGGCCTGAGGCAATATTTTTTACTAGATTAAATCCTATTCCACTCTCCATGTTTACCCTCCCTTTGTGGATCCCTCCCATGTAAAATGGCATGGACAATAGGGGGAATCCACACATGCAAATAAAACACTTTTACAAAAAATGAGATCAGCAAACTGAGCCCAATGAAAGATATTTGGAGGTAAGCTGATTGATTATGTTTTTGAAGGGCTATCTTTTTCATAGTTTCTTAATTCATGAAAATAACGTTAACAGTGAAAACCAAATGTGTGGTAAGTATAAATGAATTACCATACCTTGTGAAATGTGTGATTTTTATAAAAACTACAGTTTACATACATGAAACACGCGTTGCCATTTGTCAACTCATTTCATACTGCTGTCTGCATGTGCCCTGTAACGTGGTTTGGGAAGCATCGGCTGAGACTTCCAGAGTTAGGGGCCTGTCCAAAATGACTTGGCTTGTTGGCAGAGCACCTACCTGCTCCTGAATAGTCCACTGAAGACCAGCTGGAGAGGAGTCCGAAAGAAGCCACGTGGAGGCCGCGAGGGAGGGCAGAGGAAGTAACGGGCGGGGCCCACTGTCAGGAGAGACCCTTTTGGCACCTCAGCTCCCCGGCCCTACAACATAGAGCACCAGAGCTGAGAAGGGTGCCCACAGAGCATGTCACTGTGAAAAGCAGTTGGGTTTCTGGTCACCAGGGAAAGGGGGACTCCACTGGAACATCGGCATCCTCTTGAAAGGCCAACGCACACAATTTCATTTGCAGCCACTCACCCTGGGCTCTGTTGAGGGAAGGTGGTGGAGACTGGAGTCTCCTGAGGACAGTCTAGGGTTTGTGGCTCTAGGGAGAGGCGTTGGGGGGTGGGCCACTAGGAATTGGTGCTGAGTCATTCTTGGATCCTGCAGTAGCCACCCTTCTTGGGCAGAAAAATACCCTGGGGGCAGCATCCGCTTGGAAGAAAGCAGTTACCCCACCCTCTGGAGTCCTCCTCACGCCACCAGCCAAGGGGACAGCAGCATATGCTGGAGTGTAGAAGTCTGGGCACCCTCAGAGGGTGTCAATGACTGGCTTTGGGTCAGGGGCATTCTCCCACTTTCACAGGAAACTGATACTCTGTCAGAAATAAAGTGGAATTTGCTTCAGATTTTGGTGCACAATACACTATTGATTAAATAAGGACAATATTGTACAGCAGCTGTTGATGGTTTGGCAGTACCTGTTTATAATCTGGAGTTTGTACGGATTTCCTACGAATTGATATACAGGGAAACCACTGTCCTGTGATGATTAATTCCTATCCTACACTCAGGCCATTTTCTTAATACCAAGATTCTTACATTGAAGGAGGGAGGTAGGGGTGAGGCGGAAGCTGTGGAAGGGTGGTCAAGGGCTTACCCTGAAATGGTAAGCAATCCTAATCCCAGGAAACATACTCGAAGCAATTTCCTTGCTAAATCTCTCCAGATGGGCCAAGGAAATGGGCTCCAAATAAGTAGGAGTTGCCTACAGTTGATTCCACTTCCTAGAGTCCCAGGCATCACCTGATTCGGAATGGAATCACCCTCATCCATGTTAAGACAATACAGTGTGGGTCCCTGAGAGTTTGACAGCTGACACAGGCTTTCCTTGGTCACTGCATTAAGCATTAAATAAAGCAGCCTTGCTTATCATATGATTGACTATTTGGTACCCTGCTTATTATGCTATGGTGGGGGAGGGCATACTACTAGAGCTGGCTTGCT
>PVIW01005226.1:15850-83203 GCA_004026585.1 Noctilio leporinus | reverse complement strand
ATTGAGAGGTTCCTTGGTGAAGCAGAATTTGGGTGGGCCCAAGGAAATTAGGAGAAATGAACTAAAGTGAGGGTGAAGACAGATTAAATCAATTGTAGGACAGATCTATGGCATTAGAGGCCTAAAAAAAAAAAAAAAAACCCAAAAAACTTTGGTATTTCATGATGTATAATGGATATTTACATATGGAGACCTTGAATTTCTTTTGGCCAAAATACATCTATGTTCTTTCATTTTCTTTCCTTTTTTTTAATCCTCCACTGAAGATGGTTTGAGAAGACATTTTTAGATGTGCTAGATCATCTGAAAAGATTTTTCATTCCTGACACACATTTTCCTGCTTCCCAGTACACCACTGGCACCTAGAAGTAGGTTCGCTGAGCACACACAGCCAGAAGCAGGAAACCTGGACAACAGAGGACATTACAAGGTCTGTCCCAAAAGTATTGAGCCAGTGTCAATAAAATTAAGTTTGCCCGGCTGATACTTTCGGGACAGACCTCGTTGCATTGGTCCTTTTACACAGGTGAGCTAAAGTCAGCTGTAAGTTCATACTTGTTTGAAAATCATCAAACCAGAGAAGCTTTCCAAATGCTTTCCTAGTTCCTATAGTTTGATTTGCACTGTGACTCTGTTTTAATGACTACATTTGGCAACTTGAAAATAAAAACTTAGTAACAACGGACAAAGTCAAAAATGCTTTTATTTATACTGAAGTTTAGCAAGTACATTTTAAACAAAGAAGGTGTACTTTAACTTAATATATGGTAGAACAGAGAAACCGTACATGTACGTTTCTAGTCTCTAACACACTACTGATTTTTTTTTAAAGACAGAAAGCCAAGCTGAAGTGAGCATAGGAAATATGATCAAGATACTTAAGCCATGAGGATCTAGCTCGTATTCTTAAATTGGTCAAACTAACGTGAGGACAACGTTCATATCATTGTTCTTTAAGTGTACACACGTTCCTTTTTTTTGTTTAATATAACGCAATATAGATTGAATAGCTGCTTCAGTAAACAAAGCTTTGCTGATAAACACAACTGAAATCACTTCATGTTGAAGAGTTTCAGAGATAAACTGCAATCATAAGCATCTTCACTTATGTAAAACCAGCAAGGACTTTTCAGGCTGAATAAAACTGTTGTGCTAAACATAATAGTTATCTCTTATTAAAAATGAAAGCAAGTTAATTCTTCTGAGGAATAACTCTGATACATGCTAAAAAATACTCAACTTCTATCTTCAGGAACCTAAATGAGTGGGTGTAACAAGCTTAGTTCAGTATTGGTAAAGTTTTCAATTTTGTAACAGTTCTCCATGTCAATGCATCAGTTTTCAAAGATTCCCGCAAGTTTCATGTCACAGCTTCTGTTCTTTCCACAGCTCTGAAGACATGGAAGACTGAGGAGACTCTTTTCATGAACTACGGTGTCTACAGTTGTCTACATTACTTTTGCTTTTGTACATAATGGTGTATTTGAGATCCCTATGCTGCACCAAAACAGAAAGGACTATCCACTCGAGGTATAAGGGGATGACAGCTATGAACATTAAGAATTTTCTCTCCTCAGGTTAACCCTGAGGCTGTGCGTACTGCATAAAGTAGACTATTTGTGATTATGATTTTAACCATAGTGTTGGGTCAAACAATATCTACGTAAACGTTGATAATCAAAAGAATCCATACCTTTCTAGAGTTAGACAATATTTGGTGGTGTAGGTGAAAACTATAATTGGAAACAATTTTCAAAAAGTGCCTCTACCTCTTTTAGTCTAACCTTGCTTTCTTCTGCAGCCATGGGTTATGGCCTGAGCCTCTAGCCACCGACCTCATGAAAACTGGCCACAAGAGATGAACCCGAAGAAAAAGTGTGGATGATCAGTACAGATCCATCACCCATGCTTATGAAACACTTCAAGTCTATGTTTCTGAGTCCAATGTATCATCTTCGCATATAAAAGAGACTCCATTATCACTGTTGGACTGGCATGCCTAGTTGAAAATATTAATTCAGTCTCGTCAAAGCTTAGCAGTGTCAGGAGGAAAATATATCCTTTTTAAGCCTTGTGTATAAAATCTTTAAAATATTTATTCTTTTTGTATAGAAGGTATTGTGGGGTGTCAGGGGAATTTCTGGATAGTACCTCTGAACCAAAAATAGGGATGTGGTAAGGAATAGAAGAAAAGAATTTCCACTTATGCTCATCAGGTGCCCTGGAGGATCAGAGGTCATTCCTGGGCAATTAGACAAAGGGCCTATGAAGTCACGTGAACATTTCCGGCAACCAAAAGGAATCAAAACTTCAATTTTTGAAAATTGTCCAGTCATTTGACACCCCAGAGGGTTGTTCAGACTCCTTCATGGTGTCTGAGATTATTGATTCTGATAAAATTCACCAGATAGTTGCTCAGTTTTCCAGTCTACCTCATCCTCTGTACACAAAGCCTAGATGTCAAAGGAAAGTTCTTCAGCATCAAATGGAAGACAGTTATTTTACCAAGATCAAAATGTATACAAAATAGCTGAGAAGCTTAAATCACGCAATACAAATTGTGCATGTTACAAACTTGAAAGCAATGACAAAACAAAAATAATATCCTGTAAAAAAATAAAAGGTACCATACATAGTAAGAAATGCCACAAAACGATCATCATTTGTCCTTTAGAAAAAAATGAAATTTTGGGAAAATCTCCCTCCTTTATTATGTTTAATTATATACTTTATAAAAAAGACAAACATTTCTGCCCACATCCTTCACTACATGTGCCTGTTTATAAGGCCTATCAAGAAGTGTTTGCACAGCAGCTTAAAAATCCAACGACCAACTAGATCAGCAAATAAGACAGTATGAATAGGAATCAGTTTTTCTATCCAGGATACAATTAAAGTGAGATTTCATAGTAGCAAAACTTTTTCTCCTAACCTACGGTACAGTAGCAAAATAGACTTTTGTGTAGCATGCTGTAGAGCATTGATGCAGATTCTGTTACTGTTTTGCATGTACCAACGCTGAGCGACCCTCAGGAAAGAGCCAGCTAAGTGACCTGCTAAGTGACACTGATCCTGGGAGCAATCTCAAAGTTGGCCACATTTCAATTTCAAAACGCATTTCAGCTGTAATACGAGTGATTTATCATTTAGTAGTAGCTGTCAAAGTCAACTCCTAGATAAAACCAAAACATCTGGAACCATAAACAGAGGAGAGCAGTAGCTGAATTTTAATCCAAACCCGCCATACTCACTTCATTAGGAGCAGAAAACAGCTAATTAGTAATTGAACGTTCCACGTTGTTAAGAGGGTTTTGTGCTTGAGTCCAAACAGAGCTGATAGAATATGCATTTTGGATGTAAACAAGATTAAAGATCAGGCAGAACAAGAACTCGAGGGCGCTCAGGGACTTACGATGTTTGGGAACAACTGACAGAGTCTGTTGCTTTAGGACTTATTAGATAAGAAAAGAGGGGATTTGATACTCAAAATATGAGCATCTAAAAATTAAAGATGAAGGCTCATGCAGGAGGTGAGCCTCTGCCGATCAGTTATCTCGAAGCTGCAGCACCTGACTGTTCCAGATTGAAATAAGCGTGAGACGTGCCTTCTGGGATAGACACCTGAAGCTGATGAAAAGGTAGAAGCAAAATCAGGTGTCGTAATAAAGGCCGGTATGTGGGGAAAGGGCCAGAAAAAACCCACAAATATGTGTTCTAGTTCAACCAAAGTCCATGAAACAGACCTTTTTGTAAAAAGCCACCAGTTTGTTTTTAAGCAACTTGGTTCATTTGGAAATGCTGTCCCATTTCACCCAAAGTCCAGTGTATGCTGTTTGCTGTCAAATAACGACATTTGTGGATATCTTCTTTTTAGTCATACTTCTGTGTTATTCAGCTCAGATATTTGGTATTAATAACATTTTTAAGAATTTGATTCACTCCATCTCCCTCTGTGGCATGTCTCTCATTTGCATTATTATACCAACCTCTATGGGCTCTAGAAAACACCAGAAGGCAAATGTGTGGGCCATACAAAAAGCTACCTCAGGCCCTGGCTGGTGGCTCAGTGGATAAGGCGTCGGCCTGCGAACCCAAAGGTCGCTGGTTCGATTCCCAGCCAGGGCACATAACCAGGTTGCAAGCCAGGTCTCCAGCCAATTCTGTAGCTGGAGGCAGGTGAAAGGCAACCACACATGGATGTCTCTCTCCCTCTCTGCCTCTCTCCCTTCCCCTCTCTCTGAGAAATAATAAATAAAATCTTAAAAAAAAAAAATCCCCTCACTGTTTGGAATAACCGAAATGTCACGTTTACATGAACTAATGGACTATTTAGAAGTGTGTAGGGTAGGTGGCCATTCCAGAAGAAATTGCATGTAGTGCCACAGGGAAGTGATTATTAAACGGATGAAAACTCGGCCTTTTACGTATAAGTGGCACTTCTGAAACAACTTAATTATGGAACACATGTAAAGATAACATAGTTGACTAGATTTCGCTTGTGTAAGGTGGGCACTTTAGGAAGGGCATCGAATCTTTCTGAGCACGTTGTGGGAGTTCTGTTAGGTTCTTAGGAGGCATGAAAAGAAGGACGACAGCTATTTGTCAGCAGCCTTTGGCCAAATCTCAATGAAGTCAATGGTTAAAAATAAGCGAGGCTGTTCCTGGGCAGTTCAAGCCTAACGACTCATTTGGTTCTAATCGCTGGAACATTTAGGCATCTTGCCATGTGTAAACCAAGGGGTAAACAAAGGAAAATATCTATGATGTGACCGACCCATTGTATCTGCCTTTTTCCTGGCTTATGCCTACAAATGTTTCAGTTGTTTCCGTGATGGTAGCTTAATAAAGAAGCAGGGTTGGAAATGGGAGGAGAGCAGAAAAGACTCTAAGGGGTGTTTTTAGTGGCCTGGGGATGTGTTTGTACCATTGCCTTCTTCACACATTAGTAATGTGCTAGCAGAAAGGGATTAAATAAATTGCTCCGCCATCAACAGATCAAAGGAAGAACAGGCATGGTGGTGTTTACAAACTAGAGCTTTCTGTACTCCCTTAGTGCCACAAGTGATGTGTATCTCTTCAAAAGGTGAGCTCTAAAAACAGTCATTACACGTACTGATCATTCGCACGCATGGATGACCTCCTCACGTCCTCCCTGTTAAGTCCCAGGTCAGCCAGATGTAAAGCTATTTCAGAGTAACACAGCTTGAAGGTGGGATGTCTGAATGTTTCTTTTGGTCACACCATTTAGACACAGCATTTTCTCCATGTAAAAAATTCTTCCACCTACTTACCCCGCTAAGATGCTGTGTGGAGGAACAAAGGGGTTCTCAAAGTGTAAAATGTCATAATCATCATTATGATTAGCCCCGAAAAATGTGTAAAGCCCATTCTCTAGCACATTTTTCCCATACGTGCAAGGTTTTATTTATTGACAATGGACAAACAGAAACTGACGTTCCATGGTTTAACAATGTGAACATGAGCTCTAACGAATCAACCCTAGATGAGCAGGTAACTGCCGCGGCACCCTACTCGCGCCTACGATCGCTTGCAGTTCAGGCGTCCACGTTCAGTCTGCGAAGGGAAAGAAAGACCAGCTCAAAATCTCATTGCAACAAAAACAGTTCCACAATCTCCTCCGTGAACTTGGCCGAAAAGGACCAACTGGCCTCACAGTATTTTGCCATGCTATACATGTCCATGATTCCCATCCATCTGTGTGCAATAAAAGTATTGTTCTATTTGCCTTATTCCTTCATCATATCTTCATTCTATTAAAAATGAAGCCATACGAAGGCGAGCACAACTGTAGGCTTGCTCTCTGAGGGCCATATCGACAACGTAAAAATGGTGCAAATAATATTCCCTAACTCTGAAATATGCTTATGAGACCCTGGTGTACAACTAGCTCAATAAGCAAGGCATTTAGAAAGGTGCTTGCCCTCCTTCCCTGACATAATGGTTAGTTAAAAGTGACTTCTGCCTATTTATTTATTTAGAGAAAATTGTTTGTCCTATCCAGGGCTCGTGCCCGCCCCACAACTGGTTCCTCACCTTTTAGTCACCTATACGAGGTCTGTCCCGAAAGTATCGGCCATGCAAACTGTTTTAATTATATTGATGGTTTGATACTTTTGGGATAGACCTCATATAAATACTGGGATTTTCTTAAGAACTACTAGGTTTTTCATCACTACAGTACCTTGGGGTAGCGAACCTTTCTTTGGAGGTAGGTAACTTATGCAAGTGCGAACATGAGTTAACTGTTGTTGGTCAACGTTTGGGCTTGAAAATATGAGTTTCTTTCATGACTGGTCAACAATGTATTAACCACGTCATGCATTTTATACTTTGGAACGCTCGCTCTATCATCATTGAATGAGCCCCACATTTTTTAAAACCCAAAATGGCTCAGATAGAAAAAAAGGTTAAGTAGATTAACCATTCAATATTTGGTTTACTTTTTTTTAAAGATTTTATTTATTATTTTTAGAGAGAGGGGAAGGGAGAGAGGCAGAGAGGGAGAGAGGCAGAGAGGGAGAGAGGCATCCATGTGTGGTTGCCTTTCACCTGCCTCCAGCTACAGACCTGGCTGGAGACCTGGCTGGAGACCTGGGTATGTGCCCTGGCTGGGAATCGAACCAGCGACCTTTGGGTTCACAGGCCGGCACCTATCCACTGAGCCACCAGCCAAGGGCTGGTTTACTTTTGACACATAGAGTGGACTTAATATCTACTTCTGGAGTGTTACTAGCAAAAAAATTAAAATACTACTTAAGATTCCATTATATTTATGGAAAAAATGTCAGAGGAAATGTATATTCAGGCATTAACAATTTGGTGTCATTGTCAATCATACAGTCAAACAAAGCAAATGTACAAGTTGATCACAGAGACTGACATTACTCTTGCAAAGACACTTCCTAGTTTTCTGTTTTATTTCCCTCAGACAAATGCAGTAGCAGAAACAGGAACAATATGTTACTCTGAACTTTTTCTTTTCTTTTATTTCATTGGTAGAAAGTTCATGAAGACTGTGGTCCCTTCTCTAAACTTTACAAGCTTCATATACCGGGTTTATTTCATCTATTATTATTGATTATGTCAGTTTTGAAAATGTAAGAAGCATGTTCTGACAACTGTACCGGAAGCCCCTGATAATGAAATAGAGTCGTACAAAAGTTAAGTAAGGTACAAACGGGCAAAAGGAGAAGTCTCCCTGCGATCATAAAATGATGCTATTTTCTGTTCAGCAGTTCACGATACTGCTGTTGCTGCTAATTAATTAAAGGAGCTGTTGCTGTGATGTGCAAACAGGGAGTCGGAGAGACTGTGAAGGGTTTCAGGTCTCCAAGTGAAGTTAAGTCAATCCGGGCACCGGCAATCAAATGTAATGAAATCACTTGTCAGTGCTAAGCTTGCAAAAACTGTGAAGTCTGACTAGGGAGGAAAAGGATTATAATTAGATTTCCAATAGGATAATAACTAAATGGCTAAACACAGTAAAGAGAAAATATGGCTCAGTTCGTTAGCTAATGGTGCTAATTTAATGTGCTTTTATCAGCAAAAATGCACCACGCAAATGGTACTTGAATGTCATTTGCAAAAATCATTGATCTGAAGGTGCACTTAATGACACCCAGTATGTTTATTTTATGCGAAACTGAGCCTGGCTGATAAGATGGTTGATCTCCTTGTCTTGCAGGCTCCTGGCTGAGTGACGGGAATCTAGGTGGGAAGATACTGCACCTCCAGCAGGAACGAGTGGACACAGCCATCAAAGTTGGCGTGTGTTCACTGTTTTGTCAGCTTATTCAGGAAGATCTGCTGTCATAGACCGCTAAAACAGAAAACCTACCAAAATCCTTTATCAGGTGGTGGTCTATGCATGATACCTTGTCTGTCAAACAATATCCAAAGCATGAAAGACAAGACATCTCAGCTAGTTAGATTTCAAATATATGTTTGAATCCTGAAGTGGAAATTATCATAAAATTGTATGTAACTTTATTCCATCTCAAAATGGCTGACCAACACTCTTCTGAGTCTTCAAACTCTCTTAAGGAGACATCACAGTGAAACAAGTTGAATTTCCCAGGGAAAACACTAAACAAATGACAGATTTCTATGCAGCAGAGGCATTGAAAAGAGGAAGGGAAAAGATTTTACTGATGCTTGAGTTGTTTGTTGTCATGGAGATGCATTTTAAAAATGACATCAGATTGGCATACAGGAACTGACCCAAATGATGTTAGGAAATAATCTATTTAAAAAATGGCTAGTTGAGGAAAGTGAAAAAGATGAAAAATAGTATTAGGATAAGTCACAAAAGAAAAAATACTGTAACAGACCAAAGCAAAAACATTAGGAAGAATGAAAAAATAATAGTTAACCTTGTATTTTATGCTTATGAAGTTCATAAATACATATACATAATTTTTCAATTCTGGGCATCTTAAATAAGTAATATTATTTGGATATTTCAGGTAACTAAGTTCTAGTACTATTTTCTGAAATGAATACCTCTGGCTAATAGAATAACTTGGTTAAAATTTGTATTTTATATGTTAAATTGTGATTCTACTGAAACATTAACACATGGCATTCATTCCATAAGTTGATGATAGGAACTTTATTATTTATATTGCTTAAATTCTGTTGTAAGAGAGGTAAGAATGTACATTTTTCCATTTTTTTCATGTTTGTCAAGAATATTATTTAATATAACCTAAAAGGGTGAATGTTCAGGAAAGAATTTTTAATCCATGATGTATTTACAATATTAACCACAAGGAGTTGACAATTTCATTTATTTGAAATAAAAATAAAAGTTAATTCCCTAACTTTAAAATAAGTTTCATCTTCATCCCTTTTTTAAAAAAGATTTTATTCATTATTTTTAGAGAGAGGGGAAGGGAGGGAGGCAGAGAACATCAATGTAAGGTTGCCTTTCACCTGCCTCCAGCTACAGACCTGGCTGGAGACCTGGCTTGCAACCTGGTTATGTGCCCTGGCTGGGAATCGAACCAGCAACCTTTGGGTTCGCAGGCCTGTGCTTATCCACTGAGCCACCAGCCAGGGCATCTCCATCCTTTTAAAGGTCTATCTAATTCACTTATATTTAGCCAGCGAAAACTAACAGAACTTATTCAGATTTTGTTTAGTGAAAACAAATATTAAATGTATCCTCCCTTAATCACAAGTTAATATGAAAAGAAACAATTTATAGAGACTTTATTAAAGTAAAAAGAAAGTGCTAAATGGAGTGTGAATGTACTTTTTGCTTTCCTCACCTAATTGACTTCCCATGAATAAGATATCTGTTGTTGTTGCACGGAAATGAAATACCTTGAGGACAGTTCATAAGTTCATGTTTATCTGAGTGGGGAAGATGCCAATATTGTGTACTGAAGGCATCCTACAAGTTAAACACACCATGATGAATTGGGAGTAGGGAATAAAGGATAATAAAGATACAACCTGTTGACCATATGTTTGGTTTACCCCTTCCAGTTCCAAGGCTGATCTTACATCCCAATCAAAGGAGGGGCACAACCAAGCTCAATGGTCCTCATAGACCAGGGTTATATTTGTGTATCACTGCTTCAGAAGGGATCAAGTGATTCCGGCTTACTGAAACCTGTTGCCTTCATTAGACAGTGGAAAGGCACCAATTGCTTAGAGCTCCAGCATCAACATATCTGTGGTCTTCCTTTGTGAAAGTTAGGAAGTCATTTTCTCATGGAGATGCCTTTTTAAAAAAATTTTGAGTGAGACATATTTTCACAATAAATGGGAAAATAAATATAATCAGCATACAAAGAGCTAGAAAACTGCATTGGAATCACACTGGGAAAACTCCAGTAGTCAAAATATTTTAGGTGCTTTTGAAACAGGGGATGGATTGCCAAAGTCCCCACAGGGCCTGGGTTGGGGGTGATGAAGCCCTTGTGATGAAAACTCTTGCTTGGGCTAAAAAACTGCAGCCAAACAATGTCAGCTATAAATCAACAACAAGGGGAACCTGCAAATGTAGCTCCTTGCGGGAAGAGCTCATCTCCACCCCACCCCTAGGGGTGACAATAAGCAGTCAGTCATAGAGAGAAACATGCTGTTTACTGTACCTTGCATAGCAGTACTATTGTGAGTAGTCCCGTTGTTTTCAATTTCAATATCTGGAATCCCAGTCTCTGAAAAAAGTGATATTCATGATTAAGGTGCAATTCTGTTTTCTTCTGAGTCCATTTCAAGTGAAAAATATCAGTAAGCCAGTGCTTTGATCCTATACATAGTACAAAACCTTGGGTGGCAATTTTGGTTTTGTTTTTGTGTAGGTCTATTGTTTTTAAAGATTTTATTGCATTATTTTTAGAAAGAGGGGAAGGGAGAGAGGCAGAGAGAAACAGAGACATCAATGTATGGTTGCCTTTCACCTGCCCCCAGCCAAAGACCTGACTGGAGACCTGGTTTGCAACCTGGTTATGTGCCCTGGCTGGGGAATCGAACCTGCGACCTTTGGGTTCGCAGGCCGGCGCTTTGTCCACTGTGCTACCAGCCAGGGCTGTGTAGGTCTATTTTTTAAAAGATTTTATTCATTATTTTCAGAGAGAATGGCAGGGAGGGAGGAAGAAAGGGACAGAAACATCCATGTATGGTTGCCTTTCACCTGCCTCCAGCTGGCAACCTAGCTGGAGACCTGGCTTGCAACCTGGTTATGTGCCTTGGCTGGGAATTGAATCAGTGACCTTTGGGTTCACAGGTTGGTGCCAATCCACTGAGCCACACCATGTAGGTCTATTTTTTATATTAGAAAGGAGGGTTATAAACTGGGGCTGAATTCTACGATTGGGCATGTATATTCAGGTTGATTGTAAACACTTCTTTATTCATTTCATTTCCTAGACATAAATCTCAGGAAAAGAACCTGTCTGTAAAAAACCCTCTCAGATTCTCAGGTAACATGCCTTAACTGTGGAGTAAGAAAAAGGTAGATACAATTGCATAAGTGCAAGTGTAAAATGTGACAGATAATGATATTATCTCTATGCTAAGCATACGTGAGTACCACAACACGGCTCGTGGCCTTTCTGCAGTGTAGGCCTCTGGGTGCAAAGAGGACACATGAATTGCTTAAAAAAGAAATTAAGGAAAGGAGACCAAGGGTTGGACTCTCATGTTCAATTTTAAATATGAAATGTGACTGTACAATTTATATTCACCTATGAGGTACACCTTCTATGGGCATTTCTGTGTACACATATTTGCTCAGACACCCTCGGGGAAGGTGGTAATAGATGATAGAGCATCACCAGAGCCTTCAAGGATGAACGTGAGAAGGCAATGATCTGACGACATGGCACCGGTCATGCTGTAAAGAGCACTGGAGCTAGAGTGAAGACTATGTATGTGTAGATTTCAGGTATGAATAAAAAAGGTCAAACTGCCTCAGAATGACAAGCTCGGGGCCTCAAGGGAGTAAGGATGCTGGTTCCCACTGTCTAACGTGTTACATTGTATGTAATATTAATGTATTAATATTAATATTAATGTATTAATATTTACCCTCTCTGTTCCTTGTTTCCATGAGCTAAAAAATCTAGCCCTGTGTGTCTCTGGACTGTGAGCAGAATGATTCAAGATGATCACAGTAAAAAGGAACTTGAACTTTTGGAATGGAAAGATGATTGAACATTTGTAAAAAATCCTTTATTCATTCTTAGTACAGGCCCTGAGCATTGTAGGTCAACTGGCTAGGTGTCGTTCTGCAGTCCGTCAGTATTTCTTTCGCTCTCTTTCTCCCTCCCTTCCCTTCTTTCTAAAAATAAATAAAACCTTTAAAACAAATGGAGTACACCAAACATCAGCAATATTCATCAGTAACATGAATGCACGTATAACACTGACATTTTAGGCACAGGAAGGTTATTAGTACTAACTTTTCTGATTGCGACAGCCATAAGGGTTTCTTGTTATTCCAAAATTATTTACCCCTCAGAATAAAGATTATTTTGACCAATTTAATTAATGACCTAAATTGCTTAGCCTCAAATGGATTGTTTCATTATTCCTCGACAAAGCCCCTTTCCTTCCTCTTGTCAGGTCCCAGCATCTCGCTATCCTGTTCATTGTGCCAGCAAATGATGATGGTGGGGAGGTCTCTGGCCTGGTGGTGAAGAAGAACTTGAGTCAAGCGTTCAGGAGGGTTTGCATGCTTTATTGCAAGTGGCAGGGTAAGGACCACAAGGTTGGGCAGCTGAGAGTGTCAGTGTCCTTATGCACTGTTGGCCCACCCTTAATCACAGCTGCACTTAAGTTAACAACTGCAGGGAGTCTGGGAGTCTCTATATACTCACTCTCCTGATTCCATGTGGCCGGGCGCTGGAGAGTGTCGGCATTGCCACACTTGGTTTGTGCGCTTTCCCACAACAATAGTGCGCATGTGCTGAGCTTATAGAAGGGCAATCATATATACATTGGAACAAAGAAGACTCTATACACAATAGCACAAAGAGACTGTATGCCCAAAGGACATCAGTTTGCTCAGACTTGCCAAGTTGGTTACTTGTGGGGCTCAGTGTTCCAAGGCTCTGAGATAAGGTTAATTCCAAGGCTATCTCCCAGGTTGACCCAGAGGGAGGTACAGCCATACATAGCCCAAGAAATTCCTCTGGACTGACACCTCTCTCCCTGGTTCTTAAATCGGGTTTTTCTCTGTGTCCCCTCAGTGCGAGAGTGCAAGTCAGACATTACCTTTCGACACTCGGAGGCCCCCTTCGTTACTAGCGGCTTGCTTAAGTGCCTGCTCCACCTGCTCCCGGCGTTTCGATTCAAATTCCAAAGCTTCCTGCAGTTTTCTCTTGGCCTTTTTCTCCTTCTTCAGACGCTTTTGCATGGTACCTACAGTGGGAAAAGGTAAATCATTTGCAAAGGCTTGGTCAAGGAAAGAAAAGCTGCCTGCCCATGGTGATGGATAATGAACTATTGGTATTGATACAGGGAGATATAAATGTATCAGTTGAAACACGTTTCACTTCTTTTGGTTCCAATTGTCATTACCTCAACCAAAGAATGTTCAATCATAAACCCAACTTTCTTCTGCTCTTGCTTATCCCTTTATATTTACGTTTAATTCAAGTAACACATTGTGATTTACACCTAAAAGGCAGTTAACTGGAATATTTACTTTCAGTGTGAAACATAGTATCCTTTAATTAGAGAAAAAGTCATAGAAATTCAGAAAATATATTTATAGTTTTCTACATGTTTATATAGGTATCTCTATACTTCCTCTCCTTTCTATATACTTGGAGAAGTGTTACTGTGTAACCATATATCAATCTTCCCCCTCTTTCTTTTAACCCTATGACTTCAGGTAAAGAACTCACCCTTTGTCATAAAATGTTAGGTGTAGTGGATATAAGATATGTAGGAAACTAGAAAGGAATTTAAGTAATCAGCCAGTTCGACTATTTTAATAGATTAGGCTACTGTGATTCATACAGATGCAATAGTTTTTCTAAATTAATAAGGATAATAGTTTTCTATAATTCTGTTAGTCATTAGATGTAAAATGTTAAAAAAAGGTATATAGTACATACCATACATTTGATAAACATTAGTGAGTAGGAATAGCAGCAGCAGCAGTAGTAATGATAGTAGTACGATGTTTTTACTGTAGTTTAATAAATGCTAAATGTATTAAATGCAAATACTTTAAATTTGGTAATAGATACAATGTTACATCTACCCTATCTAGGACTTATTAAAAGATAATGATGTAATGGCAATTAAAAAGAGAGACCTGGATGGTCTATGAGAAATTAGTAAAGAGAATTCAATAGACCCCTAAAAGAGGCCAATTTTGCTATGTGTAGTAGATTTTCATAAGCCAATTTGAGGACATTATTATATTTAACATGAATAGATGGTTCTTTTTTTTTGGTTTTACATAATAACATTTTATTGTTCCTTCATTTTACAATTTGGCAGATAAACTTCCATGTGATGATTCAGGGATTTAGACCACTTCCATTTTGTGACTCCACTATTCCTTAGAATGATAGAATTCTTCCCTGAGTGATCTTGAATCTGGCTGATGATTACATAGGGCCTTTTTAGGGCAATTCCTGATTACAAGATAAGGTGGGAAATGTAATCTGAGTCTCTGAAATATGAACTAATGGCTTTTCAAGCACCTAGGACTCTGACACAGAAACCTGGAGCTCCATTGAATGAAACTGCTGGTGTCCAGGCCTTGACTTGATTTTAAGGTGTGTGAAGGCGTGGCTTCATGAGCATGTAATCTGCATGCTTAGAATAGTCCTGCACTGGGTTTAATGGTCTTCTGTTCTCACAAATCATTAAATAACTTTTGAACAAAGGATTCAGCATTTTTATTTTTCTCAAATTATGACAGCTGGTCCTAGGTGTAAGTTTACCAGAAAGATGTGCAGATGCATACAGAACATTCAGCAAAGATTATCTGAGATTTCTCTTGTTATTTAGCTGATAGAGCAAAAATAGCTTTACAAAAAGTTGGTTCTTTCATATAAAAATTTTCCCTACTAAAGAAATGTGTTTTTATGGTACAAATCATCATAATCTATTTTGAATAACAAATACTAGAAATAAGCCAATTTCTCCAAACTTTAAAAAGACAATTTAGCATTTGTTTAGAAGTATTTCATGCCTTTGGCAAGACAAAAAGAAGAGGTTTACTTCTTTTTAAATGCAATGACTGATGTCTTCATTTAAACTAGACCAATGATTCCTAGGCCCTAAATAAAATAGTAAGCTTTTGTTTGACACAAATTTCAGAATATGTTACTTTGGAATGTTAGACAGTTAGTAGATATACTCAACTAGACTCATACTTCCTTGTTTAGGGGGGCAACGTCTAAGTTGTAAATTTCTTTCTTTCTTTGCCTCTCTTCCTCACGCTTGAACTCTTCTACTTAATATGTGCTTTGTGATCCATCCATTCAAGAGTAAACAGAGAAGGGATAAAAGCTGAAATTCCCAACAGTACTTTCGTTGCTGTGTAGTATTTGATAGTAAATATAAGGAAGAAATGGAAATTATTGGCAAAAGTGAAGTTTTTAACTTTCTCTGGCTTTGATATGAACTAGTCTCATTATCCATATTTGTAGATAATCCAATGTCGACCCATAGTTGGAAAGTTAATTCTATTCGTGAGCAACATTGCTCCACTCTCCCTTTTGTCTCCATTCCTTCTCACACTATCCTAACTCAGTCCTCATCACCAGCACCTTGGTGATAGCAGTTGCCATCTGCATAGTTTGCTTGCTTCTGCCCTGACTGTAAGCCCCTCTACCCTATTTCCAACACCAGAGCACTCTAGCTAACTGAAAGCAGACCTGGTCCTTCCCCTGCTTATCTTTTGATATTTTCTACCATCTCTAGGACAATGGCTAAGCTAACCTTTTACATGGCTAAAATCATCCTTCATATTTAGCTTCTTTTTAAAATATATTTTATTGACCTTGCTATTGCAGTTGTCCCAGTTTTCTCCCCTTTCCCCCCTTTATCCAGTAGCTCCCAATCCCTCTGGCAATGCCCTCCTTAGTTCATGCCCATGTGTCATGCATATAAGTTCTTTGGTTTCTCCATTTCTTCTATTATTCTAACATCCCTCTATCTGTTCTGTAAACACCAATGTGTACTTCTTTTCCTTTTTTCACATCCAGACAATTCACCATTTAATTACCTCCTTCTGCCAGCCTCTCAACTCATATGAATACAAAGTTTTCTTTTCATTACTGCAAACTGCTTATGTTAATTCATTTGTTTAAAGAATTACTTTTTAAAGTAATGTCAATTGCAATATTATCAACCACATATAATTTAGCTTCTGCCTCTATGTCTCTGCATCAGAAAGCCTTCCTCCGCCATCTTACCACCTCTTTAGGACAGGAATGAAGTTGTATTTACAAGGGCTGTCCTGAAAGTATTGGCCTTGCACACTGTTTTAATTATATTGACATTGGCTCGATGTCTTAAAACCCCCAAACCCAGCACTGTTCTTGGCAAAAAGGAAGTAGTTAATATATAAAGATTTGTTAGATGATCTTTGTCCAGAGTGTTTTATAATATTGTAGAGAAAAGTAATAATGTTTGTGTTTCCAAATCAGCAACTGGACTGCAAATCAGATTGTTTATTAGTTTTATTACAGTGACCAATGCTGTCAATGTCTTACCTTGTGGATTACACACAGTATTTGATCGTTAGCTTGTTATTTGTTTACGCACTTCCAAGCTATCCCTGAGAATATTTCTATTACTTTTGAAAATATCACTAACACAATAGTCACTCTGTAACTAATCTTGTTCAACTTACTTCTGCTTTGAAGCTCAACTGCTATTTGTCTTTCAAGGTTTTCTCTAATTTCTCTCTCTCTATAGAGCTCCAACCGCAGTTCCTTTTTTTCCTGTTGAATCTGCTTCTCCTGGATGCGAGCGTTATCCAGGGCCACTTTCAGGAGACCCTGTCAAAGCACAGCAAATGGCATGCGGTTCATCTGATCTGTTTTAGCTTTCAAATGTGACATAATTTACGGAGATGCTAATATCTTGTATTACGTTTATTTTGTTTATAGAAATATTGTTGACCTGAATGTTGGTCAACAGAGTTTCCACAGAAGACAGACTATCCGCGAAAATGAACGGTCCTGGGAATCCAGGAGGCAGCTGGAGTTTGTCCAGTGGAGACTTAATCATTGGGATTTGAACTGGCACCTCTTCTGCAAGAAACAAAATTAACGTCAGAAGATTCACAAATGAACAGCTCAAAAATGTTCGGTACGATTCATTTACCTCTAATGGTATCTACCACTAAATGATAGAAACTGCTGAAGAGTATTGCATTGCCTAGATTTATTGCTTTTTATAGTAAGTCATTCACTAGTTGATGGGTGTTTGGCTTGATGCTAGTGTTACCTTTTATTTTGAAGAATATTTCCTATGGAAAAAAGTATGTTAGAACATTGACTTCCTGCTTTAGAGATCATATAATGCTTCTATACACATTTAACTGAGTGGAAACAATCGGAGGGGTGTCCTACGACAAACAAGATATCTGAAAAAGAGCAATACTTCAGCATGCATAAGGCAAAATTACAAGCACAGGAAAACTGCCAGAAGTCTTGTATTTGGAGATGAAAGACAGGCCTTTATACTGGCTAAAAGGAAAATGACTATTGTCTATGAAGACAGGCTGCGCGGTCTATAGTCTGTGTTGCTGTACAGTACATTGAAGTTTCAAAATGGTATTACTCTTCTTTAAAGAGATAGATGCAGCTGAATGAGGTGCTGTTCAGTGCAGTGAGGATCCAATGCAAAAAGAATCATATTTCATCAGACCTAGTCAACAGCAGGAAAATAAAGAGGAATATAAGAGGTATGCAGGCAATGATTCATGTTGAGAATCTAGCCCAAGAGAGACACAGAGGGACAGCATACAGATCTAAGCTTCTACCAGAAGACAAATGGGGCACAGAGGGTGGGAACAGGGCTGGCAGTGTAGCAGAGGTCACATCGATTTTCAGCAGCAGTTTTCACACAGATGAGACAACCCTGGACTCTATTGGGCCCATTGTTCATGTCCTACCTGTCCCACCAGCAATATATTTCCTAGTCCTGGGAAAGGGCAGTAAAGAAGAAGGATTTTACTTATGAGTTTTTATGATTAAGTTTTTGTGATAAGCAAACATGTTATTTTACAGACCAAGGTCACATTGCATGTTGAGGTCTATAATGGCCAAAGACGAAGGCAAGTGTGTTGTTTTGGTGTGTATCAGTGGGGACTGTCAAACCATTGGTCATTTGGGAGGATTTAAATCACATGCTACCAAATGAATGCTAAATGCATTAGAAATTTGTCTTAATCTTGTAATAGGACTTCCCTTGTGAATGGCATCTACATTTGGCTCAGAGTTTGATTCAAACGGCTGGAGTTTGAATGTATATATTAAAGCCTTTATCAACACATGATGCAATGACATAAACTAAAAGATAAAGGCAGGATAACTTATCTAGCTGAGGGCATGAGCCACCTCTTCATTTATAGAAGTGAACTGAGCTTGTTCAACCTCCCACAGATTGTAATAGCACTTGGGGATCTGTATAGAAAACAAGTTCTTTTACATTCTTGCTTAAATGTTGATGGGAAGTTTACTTGTAGAAAAAATGAGGCAAACATACAGAAAACACTTAGAATGGAAAAGTTCCCCTAAAAATTGAAGTCACAACTGCAAGAGTTTTTCCATGTGATTTATTTTAATGGTTATTTTCTGACTTTTTCTGGGGTTGTCTTTTCTCTCTTCTCTGGACTTCAAAGTTTGTGATACAGAAATAGAAACTGAAGCCAGTTGATTTGCTCTGCAGTTAAAAAAAAAAAAATCTACCGACCCAGTTGTTAGTTTTCATTCTTTAACAAATAAATTAGATTTCATTGTTTGATTGGAGACCTTTCCCCTGAATACCTCTGGCCTGAGGGACTGTCTTTTGTTGGTGTCATTAGCATTAGATTGGGCCCAAGCAAGACACCTGCTTCCCTCTCCTCAACTGTGGAACAATAACAAGAAAATAACCCCGGGCTGTGAAATGATCTGACCTGCATGAATGTGAGGAAGTGTTCATGGTCTGAGCTGAATACTCACTCAAGTGTTGGTCATCATCAGATGTGGAAAAGAAGAACTTGCCTACAAAAGTCTTCCATATTTTCAGGGAGGCAAAATAAATGGTGCTGATACATGAGAATGAAAAGCTAACGGCGGAGGAATGAGGTCACCAGCTTGAGCAGGTGGCATAGAATACTTCAAGAACCCACCATGGCCCTGCACTGCTCTGGATCCTTATATGAGCAATTTGGCAAAAACAAGCTCCTCTCTAAATGATTAATTAGAAATAAATCATCCTTCAGAGAAAATATCATGCTAATAAACAAATATTATATCTGTCCTGGCTGGTGTGGATCAGTGGATTGAGCGCTGGCCTGCGAATGAACCTAAGGGTTGCAGGTTCAACACAATAATGTTTCTCCCAGTCTCTGTCTCCCTCCCTTCCCCTCTCTCAAAAAATAAATCAATAAAATCTTTAAAATAAAAAAAAATTATGTCCAGCCTCTGGATAGTGGCACGGTGGATAAGGTGCTGTTCTGCTAACCCAAAGGTTGCTGGTTTGATTGCCAGCCAGGGCACATAACCAGGCTGCAAGCCAGGTCTCCAGCCAAGTCTGTAGCTGGAGGCAGGTGAAAGGCAACCATACACTGATGTCTCTCTCCCTCTCTGTCTCTCTCCCTTCCCCTCTCTCTAAAAATAATAAATAAAATCTTAAAAAAAAAATTATGTCCATGAGATGTATGATACCCAGTGCCTCACACTAAGGAGATAAAACATTATTTTGGAAAGAAAGTTGACAAGTAATAAAAGTGGAAAATTAGCTGCGAGATCACGTGGCATGGATTGTCACGTGCCTCTAACTATTAAAGGCAGGAGAGATCATTTACGCCTGGAGTAAGCACTCAAATCGATCTAGCTGAAAAGTATGTCCACTGGCCTGCAAATAAAGTCCCAGGAAACTTGCGCAGGATATGGGGTGCGCCGACATGAAAATGTTTCTTGTTCAAACTAGTGTGAAATAAACTGGAGTAAACAAAAGTAAACAGTTTTCCTTAAAGTCAAGGCTGATGAGGAAATTACAGAGTGTCCAGTGACATTTGAATTTCAGATGAACAGCAAATGATTTTTTAACATAAGTGTTTAAAACATTCCATGGAGCATCCTCATACTAAAAAAATGATTGTTTATCTGAAATGGAAATTGTACTGAATATACTGTTTTGTATTCCTTTTTAAACTTGTACCATCTATTCAAGCCAAACATCTTAGAGCCTTTAAAATGTTCATACTGAATATTGACATATGTTGCATGTTACTTTAGGCGGCTGGGAGCAAAAGATGATGAAGCCAGACAGTGTTACCAGGCATTGCCAACTGTCCTCTAGGCCGCAAACTTACCAATTCAAGTTTCATGATGGCGAGGGTGTGTGCTATTGGCCTGCCCTCTCATCTCCGACCAAGAATTATCAAGCCCAAAGTGCAATAGTGGTCAAGAGCCAGTGTTCCAGAATTATACTGAGAAATCTCAAGGAATGGACAGTTAGCTTAATCTTTTGATCTCTACTGAAGTTCTAGTAGAGGTTGCAATAAGCTTAAGTTAATGACAATAAGGTCAAATCAATAAATCAGAGCTAGCAGAGTACTTGGCAAGGTTTTCTGAGTTCGATGCATTTAATTTCGGGTCTCCAACTTCAGTTTTTGGCTCAACCGTCAACCTTATTAGTGAAAACTGTTAGCATAGTCAGGTAGTTGGTACTAATAAAGGAAAGGAGCAAAAGGAATCAGACATTAAATATAATAAACCAGTGACCTAATAAGCCCGACTCACTAGGAAGTGATCATTATAGGTCATTAGCCAGGATTCCCACGGGGAAGTGAGGAAAACACCAGGAGCAGGTCCTCCGCTGGGCACATGTGCCACCATAAAGGGGCGGTCTCTAGTCTGGGTTTCCAGGAATCCTTTAATTGTGCCAACAAAACTAATACTGAACATCCTATTTAATATCGCACCCTGCATCCCTGTTCCCGCCCCTTACCTATAAAATTCCTTTTTCTACAACATTTATTGTCATTTCCTGTACAATACTATTTACTTATTTACTCTTTATTACTTATTTCATCTCACTGCAATATACTGTACATGAGGGCAGGAAACCTTCACCTTTTCTTTTTTCTTTCTGTATTTTGCTACTGCTGTCTTCTCAGTATTTATAATACTAACTACCCTAGGACCACAATAACTAAGTATGTAGACTTAATCTTAAGGCTTGAGGTAAGAGTCCATTATTTTTTATATTAAAAAGTCAACATGTACATGAATACATAATTTTAAAATGTTAAAACTTTTTTATTTTTAGAGAGAGGAGAAGGGAGGGACAGATAGAGGGAGAAAAACATCAATGTGCTGGAGATATATCCATTGGTTGCCTCTTGCATGCCCCCAACTGGGGACCTAGCCCACGACCCAGGCATGTGCCCCAACTGGGAATGGAACTAGCACTCAATCCACTGAGGCGCACCAGCCAGTGACATAATTTTAGATCAAATTCTCCTTTCTCTATGAAATGTATTTATATACTGGATCCTCAGCCATTTTCTATTCCAATTCTCTGCACAATGCACCAAGGTGCAAGTGAGAAAAAGAAGCTGATATTTTAAAAGAGACGTGTTTAGGAAGATGGGAGGGGAGGTTCAAGTGCCATCAGTTCTAACACAGAGAAGAAACTTCTCTTCTTAATCCAGCTCAAACAAGGAAGAAAAAGTTTCCTGGGCATTCAGGTGTTAACTTTGAAATAACTCCTGTTTTTGGCTTAGTTAACATATCCTAATAGAGAAGATCAGTGCCAGGTACAAAGGAGCACCTTAACAGCAATGGTTCTTAACTTTATCCTGTGTCACAATGTCCTTAAGGTCTTTTTCAAAAATGTTCTCAACCGCCAAAGTTGCTGGCGTTCAGTAGGACTAGGGTAGGGTTTGCCAACTGGAATTTCTAAGTGACCCATACTTGGTGGATTTTACTGGTGTGAGGATCACAGTTTGAGAAACCGCTGGGCTATTACATAACCAGCTGTCTTTGCAAATTCAAACATTTTCACAATGATGTTTAAATTTAAGTACATATTTTCACAGCTTCAAGCGATTGCTTCAACTTAAAGAGACACACCAACTAGCCTGGTGCAATTTACACCAGGAAAACTGCATAATGGACAGACCTTGTACTTTCCAAGCTACATATGGTGTTTCAATGGCATGCTGTCATTTTGCAATACTGTTTGCATTCCAGCAAATACAAGGTTTGTAGAGAATGCATCCAGGGCGCCATAAAGTTGGTGGAAAACATATTTCTCCATGATATTTTAGTACTTTAGAAAATTCAATCACAAGGGAAAATGTTTTGCTGTAAACAACTTAAAAGCCTTATAAAGACAATGGCTTCCCATAGCACTCATTTAAATACCTTTAAGAGCTAGAATAGAATAATTCTTCTTATATATCAAAGCTCAATTTTTTATTTCCTTGATTTTTCAGTGATTGTTCTTGAAATCTAAAATATACAATTTTGTTAGCTAATGTCACCCCAATAAATTCTACACATTTGTCTAAAAAAATTGTTAATGACAAAAATAATTTCATTTCTCTTCCAATGGAAGACAAATTTTAAATTAAGTGCAATATAATCTGTATGCTAGTGTGATCATGAATAATCTGGCTGCCAATTGGCAATATGATAATGTTTACCAACATGAAGCCAGAAAATTCATTTTGCCTTCAACACAGGCTCTACTCTTTCTGCACAGGATATTGTTTGATGACAATAACTTAGCCAAGAAAAGTGACATTTTATTGAGACATACTCAGTGTGCTATATATGTTTCTGCAAGGTTTTCAGGAGCCAGATTAGGGAAAAATGTCCTATGTATTCCATGTAGGGTTTCAATTAGAAGCAAAGACAGTTGAATCCTAAATTCAGGATTTTTGGAGTTGAAATTTGTGTTTTTGTTTTTATGCCTCTTCAGTTTTTTGAACATCTTAAAAATGAATACAATTAAATTCCATACTGTTATATGATGCCTTCTGCTCAGTCCTGACAAATTTTAATTCCACATTTGTGAATGGGAAAAGTGTGTGTGTGTGCGTGCGTGTATGTGGTGTGTCTTGCACCATTCAGGCAAAGTTAAAGGGTATCTTCTATATCCTTGCTTTATCCCATAAAGTTATTCTCTTCTATGCATTTCAATAATCAATTTTATCAAGTGGCACCTTGCCTCAAAAAAAAAAAAAAAAGGTATACCTATACCTTTTTAAAGAACTATAGGTATAATCATGAAATGTGAAACCTGTAATGACTACTTCTTCTCTGGATGACTTTATTTTCTTCAACTGTGTTATATGTTTGCCAAAATATTGAAAGCTCTTAAACATCTCACAAACATCAATCATTCCTCCCTGAGTATTAAAGATGTACATAGTATTGAAGAAAGAAAATGTATATTACCTTATTTGATTTTCTTTGAAAGTGAAAAACACTAAGCTATGATTTTAGCAATCAATTTACTCTTGACTCCAGCAGTACATGAAACCATCAAGAAAGCAAGCCTATCATTTGATTAAGGTCACTTATCATCCAACCACTTGATTTTGAATCCTCAAAATCACTTTGACTTTTTGTTCCCTTTCAACTTGCTCACGTCTACCCTGTAAACAGGTCCTGTTCCAAACATCTTACCCTTGGATGGTGAAAATAGCTACCTTAGCTGGATTCCGCACAGTTGGTCTTTCCCTACACTACTACATTTTGGACATTACCATTGTATTAAATTGCCCTAAATCAATGTAATTTCCTGAGAACAAACCAGTAGGCCCTCAAGGATCTCCAGAATTTTATGCTTAATTCACAAATACTCTCCTACAAAAATTCAGCTGCAGTCACCCTGTTTGATGGTTAGCTACTACTCATAAAAGCTTTTTTATTTGCATCTTTCTTCAATAAACATGTCTAGAATGTCCATCTCCTGCATGTTTCTAAATAATATCTCTTTTAAGATCTTCAATTAATTGTCTCCATTAAAGCTTTTCCTGTCTATCTCAGCTTGTAATAACATTCTACTTCTTTGAATTCTTATATAGGGTTAAGTTTCTGAACTATACATACAGAAACATGTACTATGTACTAAAATATGTCTTTCATAATCTTAGTTCCTAATTCCTTTATCAATAATTAAATATTTATATGTTAATGCCTTAAATCCCTAATTAGACATTAAATTATTAAAGAAGGGGACTACTGCCTAATTATTATTCTCTTTTTCCTCTGCAGAGGCTACCTCTTTGCCATAGACTGCTATTGACATTCAATATATGTCTGTAGTTTGAGTTCTAAGTTGCATAGAATGAGAAACAATAAGAATATTCAAAGGGTTTGGGGCTTTCTAGAGCACACAAGGCTTAGCATAAAGATAAATCCATCCCTAGACTCTGAATGTCTGGAAAACCCCCATGACCTCCAATCTAAAGAAAGTGCACTCAACCAGGATAACATCTATTTTGTGGTCAGAGTGAAGCTATTAACAATTGTGAACATGTCCAGTGGTCAGGAAAATCATTAATGAGAAGAGAAATTTGCAGTATTGATTCACTCTGAAACAAACCCCAATTTCTTGTATCCAAAATAAATAAGATTTTATGGATGGAAAAGAAAACATATGCTTGGTGGCACCAAGGTTCCTGTTCTCTGACAGTTGGTTCCATAAGTGTAGGTTCATCCTTTAAAGCCACATGTAATTGACAATTTCACATAGAGTTATTCTTCAATTCTAGTTTTAATATTTTGCAAAAGCAAATTTTAAAGTGATGGATTGTAAGTGCTTATGTATTTGTTTTTTATTACACACAACTAAATATAATTTAATCTTGAATGCCTTACTTTTAAAAGGAGCGAACTGTACTCATATACAACTTGAGCTGAGTCTACACATAAAACTATTTGGATCCTTTCAGCTGAACCAATTTGGTACAAAACATTTAATAAATTCAGAGAAGGAGAAATAGAATCAATTGCCTTACAGATTTGACAGGTTTTTAGGTGAAATTGATTGTCCAATTCAATTTTAATAACAAAACTCCATGTGTGCATATACATGTGTGACAGGGTCAAATGCCTATAAAACTAGAAGCAACTTTTGTCATTTTTACCAGGAAGAATAGTAGAAATATGGTATGTTTTTCCTATGCAAAAGGAAAAAAATTTCTGCAGTACTGAAGTATTATTTAAAATTGAATTACAGCTGAGAAATTCAATTATAGTTTTCCCTTTGTTGATCCTGCCTTTGTCAAACTGTACATCATTTGGAAAATAGCTGACATATACTCCTGGTACCTTAAGAAAAAGGTAGGTAGCTTTATGAATCTTTTAGACATTGTGTGGTGGTTTTTTTTTGAAGATTTTATTTATTATTTTTAGAGAGAGGGGTAGGGAGAGAGGGAGAGAGACATCCATGTATGGTTGCCTTTCACCTGCCACCAGCTATGGACCTGGCTGGAGACCTGGCTTGCAACCTCGTTATGTGCCCTGGCTGGAGAATGGAACCAGCAACCTGTGGGGTTCACAGGCCAGCCCTTATCCACTGTGCCACCAACCAGGGCTAGACATTGTGTTTTATATGCAGAAAAATTTTAATTCTATGCTGCAGTATCTTTGTACACAAACAAGGCATTTACACATCAATGTTTTTAACTGCCTTTCTCTCTTCTCTTCCTTATGAGTCATGCATATAGGAATATCTTAAAGCTTGCTCAAATTCATGTAGAAGTACCAGGATAGAGTTGTAGGTTATTTAGGGTTTAATATTAGTCTGTTTTTCATACCTTTTGAATAAACAAAATACTTTTAACATTGTAGGGGTATATTTTCCAAATTGCACATAGTGTTTGAAATTGGTTCAATCTTTTAGTTTTGCAACTCAAAGCATTATTGCTACCACATGGAACCATTCGGGCTTCAACATTTTTCATGAGGTTGTTACAACCTAACAGTTAGGGGAAATGTACTGGGGTTAGCTATGCAAAGCACAATCCAAATAGTTCATCACTCCTTTGAGACCTAACCTAGTATTAGATACCCGAGGCTGAAGACCCCAGCAGAAATATCCACCAGAGACAAAGGTGATTCTCTCCTTTCATGTGGAGATAAAATTACCCCAAGGGAGCTACTGTCCTTTTCCATGACTAAAACCAGAGATGCCTCTAAAATTTAACCACTTGCCATAACAGTAACTTGCTTCGTGAATTACTAATCATGGTCACACGTGTTTTCACATGCACGGTAAAAGTGACCTAGAGTTATCTAAGTTGGGAATAAAGATTTGGTGTAAAGAAACATAAATATAAATCCTCATATGGTCATATATGAAATTATTTTTCAAAAGGACATCTTGAAATTCTCACAAGTGGGAAAGCGAGCCCCACAGCTAAGCACAAATCAGAAAGGGGAAAACGTAATTAGATATAGCTCAGGAGCCTGTGTTAAAAAAATAAACACAGCAACACAGACCGCTGTGCAGTGATAGGCAGAGGGGACGGGGAACAGGGTAGGTGGAGGTGGGCAAAGAGGGGGAATAAATGGGAAGGAGAGATGTTTTATTAAGCTGTACACTTGAAACCTGTAGAGTTTTGTGCACTCATGTTACCCAACAAATTCAATGTAAAAAAGAGTAACTCCTACATATTTTTAGAACCGCATTCAATTTTAATTAAATAGATGTTATATCAAGAGAAAAAGAAACACAGGAGAAATTTAGTCTCCGGTGACTTTAAGGTGCCTTCTGTGTAATAAAAATAATTTTCATTCTACTGTGCCTGTTTCTGACCTATCATCTCTCCTCACCTTTGCAGTTCAGGCACCAGTAGGAAGAAAATATTAAATAACAGTGAGTAAAAAGTCCTGATTAGCTTCAAGTGTGGGAATTATCAACTAAAATAAAGCAATCAACACAGAGAATATGAAAACAAGAAAGCGATATAATTACAAATTTTGCAGACCATTGTAGGTCAACAATTGTGACAAGGTATGTAAAAGCAAATTCAACTCTATTGAGTAGGATCTCCAGTAATATTTTCCATGAGAGCTATCTGTTTGGGAACAAAAAAACACTGTTTGTTATGTATCATATTCTAACCAATGTATCTCTCTTTATTTTACTTAGCAAAATAAACGGTAACACCTCTTCTGGCCCCAGTAGAGTAAAATGAATCTTTTAATTTTCATTCAAAAGTGTCAAAGCACAACTTTATTTTTTCCCCATTTAAACCTCTCAGAGAAACATTTTTGCGTTGGCAGTAGATTCTGGTGGCATTGTGCGAAGACTGATATTCAACCCCTCACTAAAGCCCAAGATGAGGAAAGAAGGTGATCCCGGGAGGCAAATATTTACTGCATTAGTCTGAAGTTTGTTCCCCACTCCTGTTCACTAAATAAAAAGGATTTCCCAATCCAAGAGCCACAATGTCACGTAACAGTCGGCAGGTAAAATGCTAACGGGAAAATGTTACTTGCGAGTATTTATCAGTGGTTTGCAAGCAACGAGACTACCGTGACTATTCGAGGGGCTTTGCCTTTTTCTTTCATCATGAAATCAGTAAGAATTTTCCTCAGACTAATTCGGACATGCTGCTTCCATCCCCATCCCCATCCATCACTTAGAGTAATTAGTTTGGCCGCCTCTTTATCATGACGATAAGCGTGACACCGGCACCGACGGCTCAGGCTTGGTCCCCGCAGGTTGCAGATGTATCAGCTGTGATCTGCTCACTCCCGGGCACTCACACCCCAGTGGGCAGCGCGCTCAGCCCTGCGCCCGGCTACTGTCCTGCTTGCTATGCCAGGAGCCTCTGCTGTTGCTCCGCTGCAGCTGGCAGGGGAGCAGGAGCACACTCCGTTGGCTTCAATTCTGCCACACTGCTTCCAAGTGGCTACTTATCTGCTCTCTTCCCTTCTGCCTTCCTCTCTCACAGCCCTCCCCAAAACCCAGGGCCACGTTTCTACCGTGCGGTCGTGTTAGGGAGCGGGAACAGTCTGTATTCGGGATTATGGAAGGGAGAAGTGCCCATTTCTTCTCTGCATGGCTCCTCCTGTAGATTTCTATCAAATTTCATGCTGTGCCTATAAAAATTGGCTTCTCATCATATAACCATCAAATTCTGAGATATCAGTAAGTTAATCCTGTGCATAGCCATGTTTGAGACCCAGTTAATTCAGTTTCTTTCTTGAAAACCACGAGAAGGAGATCCTCTGAACTGTCATCTGCAGAAATGCGTAGGTATGTGCAGCATGTGGCATAAGTAAAGAAATGCCTTTGCAATCCTCAATTCTCCAAACCCTAGCTCTCCACAATTTCACCTGTCTCCTTTCAATCCTTCCTTCCTTCCTTCTCTCTCTTGCTTTCTCTCTTTCTAGAGAGAGGAATGAGGAAGAAAGAGGGAGAGACATCGATGTGAGAGTGAGACATCCAGCTGTTGCCTTGCATAGGTGCCTGGACTGGGTACCAAACCTACAACCTAGGGATGTGCCCTGAGAGGGAACTCAACCCGCAAATCTTTTAACCAACTGAGCCACATCACTCAGACCTTATCTCCTTGTTTTCAAATTACAAAATGTGCTTCCAAAATTTTCTCATCTGGAAAGAACATTTTCTTAAACCATGTCTTCGAACTATCACCCTACTTTTCTTAACTTTTGTAGCAAAAAATTAAGAGTTGCCTCCGATTCTTTTGTGAGCATACTTTGACTAAGCTGTTGGTGTGACCTGTCCACAAGCACTACACATATAAATGCCAAATGTTTACATTGCTATCTCCAAAGCGTAATTATTAGCCCAAATCACGTTTGATTTATCAGCAGCTGTTGACACAGTTGATTATGCTATCTGTCTTGAAGTAAGTCCCTCCTTTGAATTCTGGGACATTCTAAGTTTTCTTCCCAGTTCATTTACTGTGCCTTCTGAATTTCCATCATAAGTTCCCCTTCATCTCCGATATGTATTTTGGATGCCTGAGGGTTCTGTCCTGGGAACCGGTCTCTTTTTCCCTTTACCACTTTGTTGATCTCATAAAATTTCATGCTTTTAAACACTATCTATAAGCTGATGACTCCCAAATTTACATCTTCAACCTGCATCTTTTTCCTAAATTCTACACTGTATACCGCACTGCTTAGTCTACATTTTCATCTCTCTTCTCTGCCAGAACACTCCAATGGTTGCCTTTCACCTGCTTCTTCACATTTGTTTGAATGCTTGTTCCATAGATACTTCTTCTCTGTCAGAACACTCCAATGGCTTGCCTTCTCAGGGGAAAGGACCAAATCCTGACGGAGCCTGTAAGGTCTTAGTTGTCCAGGCCCCTGCTGTGTCTCCTGCCACCTCCCTGCTCTGCCAGCACCACCTATACCTCCTCTCTAGTTTGTTTTTTCCATAGCTCTTATCGTCATGGAACATTCAACAGACAGCTCATAGGTAGATGCATTTACCTCACTAACCAACGCTTCTGACTAAATATATCCTCCTTAAAAGGAGATGTTGCTGCCTCTTTTATTTACTGCTATATATGTAGCACCTAGAATACTGCCCAGAACATAGTAAGAATTCAATAAATGTTTGCTAAAGAAATACAATAGAAATGAAAACATTACTATGGCTCTAACCAATCAGGGCCTAATGAATGTCAGTAGCATTTATACACAGAATATTATTCATTTAATACTTTTTATGTTGGGTTGTGATTTTCTTTTGTATAGTCCTACTAGGAGTTAGTTCTGTCATTATTATTGAACATTGAGAACATTTGACTTGCTTTTTCAACTAAGCTATAAACTTCTTGGAGGTGAACACTTCTGCTTCTGTTTTTTCTTTCTTTTTAAATTTTATTGTTGTTGTATTACATCCATCCCCTTTTTGCTCCCCCCTGTCCCCCTGGGGTTTTTAAAAACTATTTTGGCATAATACCTTTGGTGTCTTTGTATGGCATGCTTCATGATTATTTGATAATGTAACTCAAACTGACATGTTTATCTGATTTTTCCTTTTCTTTGAAAAAACATTAATTTTGAATGAAATGTCTATATGTTATATGATGCATCCATATAGATTATTGTCTACTTATATTCACACTAAAATAGACCATCTTTGTCATTAGGATTGCAGAATAGAGTTTGGTCATCCAAAGGAATGTGGGAAGGGAAGGCAGCAGAAAGTGATTTTGACAAGCTATTTATTCCAGAGTTGAAAATGATTTTTTTCTAAGTAACCCATTTTAATATGCCATTCTTATTTAAAGAGAGAAAAAAACTCACGGAGGGTTTATGTAAATAACTGAAAACATATAAATATAAATATTATGAATGTGTACCTATTAGGTAAATACATACATACATAAACATATTTTCTTGTATTCTCATCAAGACATTAATACTTAAGGAAATAAGACATAATCTGAAATAGAAGACAGTGAGATGCAAATTTAAGCCACTGTTTTCACAGTGGTGCACCAGTCTGTATTCTCACCAACAGTGCACTAGGGTTCCCTTTTCTCCACATCCTCACAGGCACTTGTTTGTTGATTTGTTAATGATGGCCATTCTGACCTCTGACCATTGTGAGGTCAGGTATGCATTCGGGGTTGGTGCCCCTAACCCCCATGTTGTTGAAGGCTCAATGTAAATACCCACCTTGTAGAGTCTTATTGAAGACTAGATAGGTTAGCTAATACTCTCAAGTTTTCAGAGCCCTGTCTCTGGCCTGAGGTAAGATCTTATTAGGTTTTGATTGTTATTAACATTATTTAAAACATTTTGGATGAGCAAGTATGTAAGAAATAAAGTTTAAATGTGAATTCTGCATTTCCCTGGTAGCAAGCATCACTGTACTTGAGAAGTTTTCTACTGCCTTTAGATTTCTACCATTTGCTTGGCTTGGTGACAATACGGACCGAGCGCATTATTACTATCTGGAAATTTATTTCTGTTACCTAGAACTCTTCATATATTCACGCTACTGAACTGCACAGTCAGCTCAGGCCCTTCCTCCTCCGAAACGCCTTTTGTGAGGAGGTGATCCATTCCACCTGTACTCACAGCATTGACGGTCTCGGCTTTGTGACATTCCACTTTCTGGTGTCCCTTATGTCCTCAAATCCAACCTCATCTCTTCGTGTCTGGAAGGAGAGCTCCGCATTAAACCTCTCCATTTCCGCAGCACGGAGAACACTGCGGTGCAGGTGGCACATGTACACAGCCATTGGTTCTTGACTAGGCTTCACTCCGTGTGATTTTGTCCAAGGTAACAGGCTAATGAGAAGTTCTCCGAATTTGACACAGAAAATATCCCTGTCGCATGAGCTCGTCCTTGTGGCCAATGCTGTCATGGATTTAGCTTCTCCTCTGGAGGAGCGGCCATGAAACAGCTCAGCCATTGCCTCCCGCTTACCGCTCCACCGAGACGGCCGTTCGCAGCCTGTCAGTGGGAACGCGCCATGTGAAGGCTTTCAGCCACCGTGCTCAGAAATGCCACCGACTGTCTTTATTACTGGAATAACAAACCCCCAAAATATAACAGTGAGTAATATGATCGTTGCCCTTGGCAGCACCATGAAACTGGGCAGCGAACTACTTCAAATAGCTGTGAATGGTAAACATTAGTTCAGCCTTAAATAGGCTGACTTTCACAGCCAGCGCGCGCTGCCGTCTGTCTGAACATTAAAAGCAGCTTTCCAACTTGACTTTACAGAAATGTTAATGACCAGAACAAACTAGTGAAGGCAGAAAAGGAATGATTTCAACAGATGAAAGGAAACAGTAAATGAAGGCTCGCGGTTTAAAAGGGTGGCAGTAACTTATCTCTTTTAAAGGAAATGTCATATACTTAAAGCACCACAGAGGAGCTATTTCAGCCGTTATTGACATAAGAATTATTTTCATTTGCAAATATAATTTGCGGGGGAAAATGAGCAGCTTCTCTATACTTGAGCTACTAAGTGAAACACCATAGGATTATTTGTTTTCAAAGTGAAACTTAATTAGCTTTTAAATACCTAATTTAGACATTTTCTACACTGATGAGACATAGGAGTAAATCACAAAGAGATAAATGGGCAGGACCAGAAAGGGAAAAAAATGATAAAATCTCATGCTGAAAAGCTCTGATAAGTGGAGGTAAAGGTGCTGACAGTGGCATATAAATATGTAACAAGTTTGATTGCCTCTCCCAAATACCACCAATACTTGGCTTTGAGAATGTGCTTAAATATTAAACAAATAGACAAGGGACAGAAGTATTGAAAAAATATCATGGTCTTTGAATTTTTCTCATTATTGCTATGTTGACATTTACAAGTGGATAGTTCAAGGTGTAAATTTAAATCATAAAACTGTCAAAATAACAAAATCATGATATTGAAAAAATGCTTTGAAATAAACTGAAGACTTATTTGCTAATAAAATATTTGGGTTAAAACCAGATTAGCAGTAAACCAAGCCAAAAGCATATGCATTATATATAAACAAAATAATTTTTGGCAATTTATTGTGTTGGATTTTTTTCTGCACCGACAATATAATTATGTTGCACTAAAGTCAATAGCTAAATTTTAATCTGAACATTCTAAATCTATAGAAATTCAAACAATGAAAAGTAAGTTAATTACTTAGGTATTTCTGTATCCCAGACATTCATATGTATGGCCAAGATTCATAATTAATTCTTTATTAAACACTATTAGGTCTTACCAAGTTAGAGCAAAACTGAAACCCTTTTCACAGTATTAAATGGCTTTTAGTGACTTTACAAAATTAAAAATTAGGTGAGCTGGCTGTCCACATAAATTGGTCCTTTGGATTAGAAAGAATCATAATCATAGTTAAAAATACTATAAGGTTGGATTTCTAAAGGAAATTTTAGTTTTCTGAGTTAGAGTTTCAGATCCTGGTAAATTGACATGTGTAGTTTTTGTACTTCAGAGAAGCATGGAATTAAATGTTCCATGTGTGCAGGCTTATGAAATGATTTCCTTGAAGCAACAGTAATGCAAGCATGGCTATCTAACATAGTAGGGAAGAAAAGGTATCCTTAGGAATTCTAGAAATGTCTTTTACTTATGATGACGTACGTAACTCCCGTAGGCAATTCAGCTTGGTATTGCATTTCACATTGTGTTGTTAGTGAAGCATTAACAACTCTGACAATTTCTTTTTCCTCTACGTCTCCCACCCTTTCCAAATTCAATTGCTCCATGAACAACACAGGTTAGGAGCAAGGACCCCCCTGAGCAGTCAAGAATTCCTAGTATAGCTCTCCAAAATCTTAATTCTGAATAGCCTACTTTTGGCTGGAAGCTTTCCTGATAACATAAACAGTCAATTAACACATATTTTGTTTATATATGTATCACATACTCTATTCTTATAATAAAGCTAAAGAAAGTAAAATTATTAAAAAATTGTAAGGAAGAAAAAATATTTACTGAAAAATGCATATAGATGTGCATTTATAGCTTATACATTATACAGCTAAAACCCATGTTGTTCAAGGGTCAACTGTACAAAACACCTATGCCTTATTTTTATAACGATTTCACAATCTCCATGTTTTCACAATGTTGTCAGTTATATATAATGAAGTTGAATGGGTACTTTGCACTATGTTGATATGAGGAACAACAACAACAAAACAATAAATAAGTAAACTAGGCTTTTAAAGCAAGAAGAGGTAAGACTCACTTCCAGCTTCTTCTTTTTCTTTTTTTAATTTTTTTATTTTTCAGAGAGAGAGGAAGGGAAAGAGGCAGAGAGGGAGAGAGGCATCAATGTATGGTTGCCTTTCACCTGCCTCCAGCATGGACCTGCCTGGAGACCTGGCTTGCAACCTGGTTATGTTGCCCTGGCTGAGAAACTTCCAGCTTCTTGTTAGCAGGACAACTAAGTGGTTTCAGATAAATAGCTGTTCTACTAATTCAAAGAGTTTTTAAGCATTCTTGCTTCTTTTGCTGAGCGCAATATCATACTGCACTCTATAGTAACAGTAATAATTATGCAAGTGTCAAGTACTGTGTTAAGCATTTTACATTCATTATTTATTTCATTTAATGCTCATAACAGTAGTGTAAGTTTGGTACTGTTTATTCCCCCATTTTGTAGCTGAGGAAACAGGCTTTGAAAGGTGAGAGGACACTTCCCCAAATCACACAGCAAAGCACAAAATTGAATTCAGTTCACACTCTAGAGTCTGACCCTTTCACAATTGTCTCTTAACTACATATTGGGTTGGCCAAAAAAGTTTGTTTGGTTTTTCTGTACAAGCTCTAGTAGTGCTTAGTTGTCTTTAACTTCACCCAAAACAATTTTGTTAGATTGTATTATGACAGCTGTCATGTCCGCATGCATTAAAAAAAAAAAAACATATCAAAATTGGTGAGTTTCGTGTAGCCATTTTAATATTGAAGATGAAAGAAACTACACAACACTTTTGGCGTATTATGCTTTATTATTCAAAGAAAGGTAAAAACACAACTGAAATGCAGAAAAAGATCGGGGCAGTGCATGCCGAAGGTGCTGTGACTGATGGAACGTGTCAAAAGTGATTTAGAGTTTCTTGCTGGAGACCTCTCACTGGACCTTGCTCCGAGGTCAAGCAGACCAGCTGAAGTCGACAGCGATCCAGTTGAGACGTTAATTGAAAACAATCATCATTTCTATCACCTGGGAGAGAGCCGGCATGCTCACTATAGGCAAATCAATAGTTATCAGTGAAAATGAAAAGTGTGTTTTTGGTAGAAAAAAACTAAACGGACTTTTGGGCCAACCATTACAAGGCATAATGCTTAGCTCATGATCAACAGCACGATTATATCAACATTAAAGTCATATTCTGCAAAAGAGCATCTGCTGGGACGATCAGGTTCTGGTTTGGGAGGTTCTCTTCCAGCAAAGATTGTAAGTCATGTTTGCTAGAGGGACATGCCTCAGCCACATGCTTAAACAGGTGAACGGCATTCAGGAAGCCAAGGAACAAAACCCACCCAGTTCAGCGGGATCCAGGAGTGCACACATTGTTTTAAAAACAATGGAAAGGAAAATGCAGTCTGCCACCAACGCAGCAGTGCCAGAAGGACACTTGGGTTTCCAGCTTTTCAATATCACAAGTGTCAGTCTTCATCACTGCTTGACAAGGCTGTCAATCAAATAGCAATCTCGTTTTGTGAGACGTGCACCAAAGATCAGAGCAAGGATGCTGCTGAGTTGACAGTATCTTCCCCTTAACACTTTGGTACTTCAGCATGAGTATTAACTTCAAACTCTTCTCTCCAAGCCAACAAAACGGCACACGCTTTAATATCTCACTGGCCCACGGAAACCATAATTTCTAGATCAACTGAAGATATTTGTGAAACAGTGGCTTGAATTTATATTTTTAAGGAATTGTAGCATAGAACATGTTTGAGTGTTTAGCTTCAAACATTTTGTATATTTTGTTTAGCAATAAAGGATAATGTGCTTACACATGGAATATTATTCTTTTCACTTCTACTTTAGCTCAATCACACATGAAAGGCATCAAAGATCAATTTAAGAAGTGAGTAACTGGAGCAAAGGAGAGCAGGAGAAATACAATATCGCCAGCTTCATCGTGCTGTTGACTTGTAAGCTGTCAGGACCAGCCTCGGCTTTAAGAAGGGCATATAGTATTTTTCTGAGGCTCCTCTGGAAAGATTGTGACTAAGTTTGTTCTGTTTCTCAAAACTGTCGCTTGGTAAATGGGACCGTAAACCTGAATACCCCCACAACAATAAAATAGCGAGGAGATGGAACGTGAGCAAGCGCTGACGGTACCCGTTCCCGGGGAACCACGCTCCGGGCAGTTGGGCAATCTCTCCGGACTTCACGATAAGCACCAGCAAGGGCACGCTGCGTTGGGCACTAGCACATCAACTGCAAACAAGGAAATTGTCCGCAAGGAGTGATTTGGGTTTTTGTTTCTCTTATTATTAGGGCTAAAACAATTTTGAATGGGTTCTTTGGTGAAAGTTAAATTATGCCCCCAAATGTGTTATTTTCCTTTGAAAAAGAAGGTATTTGGTCACATTTGAGCATTTGATCTAATCATGTGACCAAGAGGTGATAGAAAACATCTGGTAAGATACAGTCTGTAATCATGTCAGGGAAGGAATTGATGGATTTATAAGTACATCCTTTATTTTTATGTACCATTTAGGGGTGAGAGTTGAGGAGGGGAAAAAAGGCAGAATGTTCTTTTATGTTTGCAATTGACTAGTTGATGCGAGGCAATCAGAGGAACTAGAGTGAATTTCTTACAACTACCTCAAGTCAAAAGCAGCCAAGAGTTCTTCACAATTCTTCAGAGCATGTTCTGAACCTAAGGAGGCCCTACTATTTGAGAATTATTTGACATCTGGAATTTAGGATTCTTCTTTGGGCTACACAGTTTTCTTAGAGCCAAGGATGATTCACCATAACAATTTCACTGTGAAAATGTAGCCACACACATGAATATAGGAGCATGTTAGTGCTTGAGTGAAAAAATAGTGGTTCATATACAGACCCAATGAATGTGTGACTTCACTGAGCATTCTCCATACAAAATGAGGGCAGACTAAAGGGTCATTGTAATTACAGAGCTTCTGGTATCATTTTGGGTGTCAAAATCAGTAACTGCATCTTGTCATTAAAATAATAAATGTGATCCTTAAGGTAAGATGGCTTTACCCCAACCTACTCTGAATTTGGAATTCCAAGAATAGGAATGTCTACGTCTTTGATTCATATATGATTATATGACTATATGCCTATCTGATTATGGATATATGTACCAGTAATTTTTTAAAAAGTCAAAAAATAGTAGTATAGCAATCTGTCTTATCTACAATTCTATATATATGCAAAATGTGGATATATACCAGGTCTGTCCAGAAAGTATCGAGCCAATGAGTCCATATAATTAAAACAATTTGTGCTCCATACTTTTGGGACAGGCTATATATATACTGTGTATATGTATGTGTGTGTGTGTGTGTGTGTGTGTGTGTGTATGCTTTAAAAATCAGTTGGAAAATAACTTTATTTCATGACATGCAGATTTATAATCTAAATCCACTTTATCATAAGACTACTAAATCCTTTGCAAATGATTTCAAGGAAACTCTTTTGTAGATTCCACGGAAGTGTTTCCTCCCACAGAGGAAGAGACAATTAGAAAACTATAAACTGCAATTTAAACACAACTGACAGTTTTCAGAGTTTTATCTAGAATGATTTTGAAAACTTGCAGCCTTAAAGAGAAAATATTCATATAATTACTTTTGAAAGGTGACATTATTAATCATGAAATTCCGCCAAACATACAATCTTTCTCTTTGCTGTTTATATTGATCATTTTTTTGGTCTTAGAAAAAAATCCAACATTTACTTTAGAAATATTAAATGTGATATGAGAATTCATGTTTAAGTTTGCCTCAAATCAGGGAATAATGTTACTTAGAAATATACTACCTTACAGGGAAAATATTTATTATGATATAGTATAGTAATAATCGGCCCAATACCTAATTATCCATACAAGGGATGGTACCAAAATAATGAATATCCAAAATAGGAAATAATCCAAAGCAGTACATTCTGATTTGAAATTTGTGATTTTAAGAGGATTTGTCCTAATTGCTTTGCTTAAACTACAGCATGCTTCCAAATTTCAAATTTCTGAGCAAACACAGTCCTGTTTTTCCTCTTTTATCCATCTTTCAAATGACCATCAGATTAACCTTTCAAAAAGAGTGTCCTGATCAAACTCAAAGACCAGTAAAATGGAGTATTAAGCCCTTACCCTGAAAATCCTGACCTGCTGGATCCCACTGACTTTTCCTGCTAGTTCACCTGCAAGTCTCTACTGGATGAAAACTTTGTTACAGGAAAATGCAGCAGGTTGGCTGTACGGAACAGTGCACGCCTGGCTTCAAATTCTGGTTTAACCAGAGGCACTACTCTTCCTGCTCCACAATTTGCTTAGATTTTTTGAACAGAATCTATCTACTAAGTGTTTTGTATTTGTTGATTTTTTTTTGGTGGTTCAGCCTTCTTTTTGATGGTTTAACTTAGTCATTGTAGATAAATATAGCCTAGACCACCTGACTTAGCATATGATTTAAATTTCCCAAAAAAATTCAGAGTGGCAAGTAACAGAAAAGATCAAGCTAAGGGTTGACATGAGTGGATTAATCTAGCATCCAGTAAACAGTAACTGAAGGAGAAATCTCTAAAAGTCTGCATCCTGTTTACATAAATAGATGATCAGTGTATCCATTCACCCGCATTTTTGGCAAGTGCCCTCCTTCCTGGATGCTTTCTAGGGAAAATGTAAATATTATTTGAAGCTCTGGGTAGGGGTGAGAGGTTAGTGGGTGGGATTGAGGAAAAATCAGAGACTCATGGACATGGACAACAGTGTGGTGATTGCTGGTGGAGGAGTGTAAGAGATACAGTAATGGAAAAATAAACAATAAATTAAAAAATTAAGTATTGATAGGAAAAGTAAATAAGTAAATATCACTTGAATATTTAAGGAACATTTATTTCTTTGTGATATTTTGCTTAAACTAGGAAAGAAGAAGAGAAGTATGTTTAATGCCACAAGTAAAATAGAAATTAGCTACCTTAAAGGAAATAAATTTTGCTTCAAAGGTGGTAGCCAATGGATTAGCCTCCACTTATATCTTATTCAGCCCAAAAGTAGATAAAGAATGATAGTTTGGTATTATTAATTTTCCCACAAAGGTGAAATTCTATGGTCAATTAAATCCATAATGTTCAATCAATTATTAAAGATGACTGTTTGCTGCAAAAAGGTCACTGGATATTGATCAGGTCTACACAAGATTAAACAAATGTTTTTTGGGGGTATGGGTGAGCTGTTACGGGAAAACTGGTTTCTGTTACTTTAGAAAATGGGGAGGGAGAAAATGTAAATGTACTACTAGAATACACCAAACCATATTGACCAGCTGTGAGAGATGGGGCACATCAACCCCAATTTGTTTCAGCTGCAGGTAGTAAGGCTCTAAGCAAGACTCAGGGCTGAGTACTGCAAGGAAGAATAACCAACCACTGGACTCACAATATTTACAATGTTTATGGCAGAAAAGGATAGGGAGGATTGGAATCAGTAAAATCAACTCACGGAAGAATAGAAGGTAGAGGAAGTTAGGGTGGATACTGGCAAAATCTTCAAAGAATTGGGCCTTGAAAAGCTGATTAGAATTTCAGTAGGAAAGGGTGGAGTGTGAGGCTATTCCAAATTTAGAGACTAGCATGAACAAAATAGCAATGTATAAAGCAAACAGGTAGAAATGTGTGGCGATATTCAGCGATGTTTAGTTTAATTTGGTGCTTGGTGCCGAAAGAAAAGGCTGGAGATGAAATAGGAAGTTATGCGTGATGGTGCCATCATGTCTTTTAGCTGGAGCTGGTCTCAGGAGAACTTCCTCAATGGAATTGGACAAATGCTATAAATCAGAGCTATTCACTTCTTTATTTTATTGGGAGCCAGGTAATGAACACTTTTCAGGATGCTGCTATGATTAAGAATTTGGATGCCAAGATCAGGTAAATATTTATGGGAGCCAGTTGGTGAGCACTTTTCAAGATACTATTTGAGGCACTGGAGACAAATGAAATTATTTGGGATTCATTTCCCTGGAGCTGGGAGAGCAAACAACAGATGGACAGGATTTTCCAGAGAGAAGGTATTTAGAGAAAGAAGAGTTCCGAGGAAAGGATGTTCAGGGACATCTAAGCATGGAAGAGGGAAAGAAGGAAGGAAAGAGGAAGAACAGGATAGAGAGCCAAGTCATAGAAGGAAGAAATGTTTCCAGAATGAAGTGCTAGCAGTGAAAGACATTCGCTTTCAAGCATCATTAAGATTTAGTTTAGAAAAGGCCTTGAGGAAGAAGAATAAGCAAAGTGACATGATAGGGATCCCATAGACTATTAGGTTTCTGTACATTTACTAACGTGAAGTATTTTTTGCATTATGCAAGTACTTATTGAGAAACAAAAGATCACTATGGGTCAAGTGTAAAGTGCGTTTTCCTAGACTATGATTAAGGCCTAGCATAATCTTATTTGAAATAATAATTCACATATAATATACAAGGCAAGGGAAGAAGAAGCAAAAACTTAATGATTCCATCCAATCACGTTAAATACCATGCATTAAAGATGGTGTTGTGTTTTTATCCTGGAATCATTCTTACTATCCCATGCTCTGCTGCTGACAACGAGGTCTGTTTTAATTGATATCTAACATGTACAGTGAAAAGTCCTTTGATATACGAGGTCTGTCCCAAAAGTATCGAGCCATTGTCAGTATAATTAAAACAGTAGGCGAGGCCAATACTTTCGGGACAGACCTCTTATATTATTTCATTTAAACCTCCTAACAAGTAATACGATGAAGCGTTACTCCCATTTTACCAATGAGCTAACCAGGATTGAGAAATATAAGTGATTTCTCCATCATCATAGAGCTGACAAGTGAAGAGTGCAGGACTAGAACGCAGGCCTTCTAAGTTCAGAATTATTTTTCCCACAATATGCTGCTTCACAGCTTCCTCTTGTCATAGTACTTACGAAACAGCAAGGCCATGCCCTTTACTGTAACTAACACCTAGATGTAATGATTTGGTAGTTTCATGATGGACTAGGAGTGACCAAGAAATGGTGGGTGAGAATGCGCACAATTCCAATACACCATCTGTACATTGCTTTGTGTGTTTACCACCCAAGGACAACTCTCCCTCCATCATCACATATATTTGACCCAACTTTCCTTCTATGTGCCATGCATTGTTCTAAGTGCTTTGCCTGGACTATCTCATTAAATCCTCACATTACATTTCTCATTTGTATATGAGAAGACTGAGGCCCAGATCTTTCTGGATTGATGACACACTGATAACTAAGTGCTGGAATTTACCAAAACTGATCTAAGGAAGGTAGAACACTAAGCTCTGTGGATAAATGATCTGTGCCCATCATATTCTGCCTTTAGCTAAACACAAACAGCCCATCCTTGCAAAAATCTATCATTTATAAAGTGGTATTCACAAGTTTATCAAACATCTGTAAGGGATGTCATGATAGTCCAAATTACAATCTGAAAGAACAAAAGTAAGGAATAAAGTTGCAAATAAATTTAGAAGGAGATAGGTGTGGACATCAACACTTTAGAGTGATTTAAGATCTGTTTTACCAATGGCAGCGGAACCCTTTTTATGTGCATATAATAAATGTGCAATAAATGGAATGTAACCATTATAAGAAACAAAATGATACTCTCAAAATTATTTTTAGCAAAATGATTTCCATAGGAAACATCAGTATTTATCATTTTTGAATACAGACCCATGGCTAATAGTGGAAATACACCAATCTTGGCACACGATATAGAGAATGTTAATCTCTCCCTTTTCAAAAGCAGTTTTGCATCAGTTTCACAAATTTGTCAAGTTCATATCTCAATTCCCAAGCAGTGTTAATCATATTTTTCAGAACTCATTATACACTATTTATAAAATTTTCCCTAGAGCTGATTTTGTACAAGAAAAGAAAACATTAATTGCTAGCAGGTGCTGTTACTTCTTACCTGTGCATGTAAGACAAAAATGGACTCAAGAGGCTGAGAAGAGAAACACAGCCACTTCATTTTTCCCAGTTTCTCTTCCCTTATCTTGCAGTTACCCTCACATTGTGGTATCATTTGTCTTTGTTTATAAGATGTCCAATCTAATGTTAAAAAGTGGTTGTTCAATTTTGACCATCTTTTTGGAACTTAAAATATTTCTGTGGGTGTGTGCGGTAGATAAAGTAATGCCACTACTTTAGAGATGACAATTCTAATTTCTGAAACCCGTGAATATGTTACTTTACAAGGCAAAAGGGGCTTTGTAGATGGGATTCAATTTAAGGACATGAGATCGGGAAATCTGGATCTCATGCTGGATTATCAGGATGGGCCCAGTGTAACCAGGAGTCATTAAATTGGAAGGCTGAAGAGTGGCTTTAGTTTTCAAAAAATTATGTTCAAAAGATATATTTCTCATTTTAACAAGGATCAATGATCATTTCCAGTCACCTGAATAATGCCAGTAGGTCTTAAAGATGTAGTGTAGCATCTAAGTTTTCTCAGGGATAAATAAAGAAAGGAAAGCATCTTATAAATACAGAATAATTATACTATTATAGTATCAAGATGTATCACAACCCTCCTTTAAACTAAAATTAGCTTATCTGCATATACATAAGTATAATACTTTTATTCAAGATGAAGTATACTTTAGATTCTTACGATCAAAACATATTCGGCCCTGGCTGGTAGCACAGTGGTTAAGGTGCCGGCCTGCGAACCCAAAGGTCACAGGTTCGATTCCCCAGCCAGGGCACATAACCAGGTTGCAAGCCAGGTCTCCAGCCAGGTCCATAGCTGGAGGCAGGTGAAACGCAACCATACATTGATGTCTCTCTCCCTCTCTGCCTTTCTCCCTTCCCCTCTTTCTAAAAATAATGAAATAAAATATTTAAAAAACATATTAAAAAACTATTAAGCTTTTCATCTGTCACCTGTGAACCGATTCAAAATGTAATGGTTTAGTGGACTCAAGTTTTGGGCTATGTGATAAATGCTCATGTGTCTTTTTCCTATTTCCAGAGCATTTATTTCAGACTTGATCATCACTACTTTTTGCACCCATTAAGCTTTTATTGAATATATTCAATACAAAATGTAAAATATCAAAAGCCCCTATCGTTGTCAGTGGTTTGGAAGACCAGAAGCTGTCCAGGGAAAAGGATCGTGCTTTGTGTCAATGTGTTTGACACATCTGTCAAAAATAAAATTGAAGGCTTCCCTTCACTGAACAGTCAGCATAGTCAAAATACAGTACTTGAGGCAAACTAGAATATTTGAGTCCAAACTGAAATAGCTATTGTAATAAGCCATTTTGGATACAGCCTAACTCAACATTACTGCCAGGAAAGCCCACATAGTAAAGATGTTGAATAGTCTGCACATGAAAATTTAAGGCAAAATGCAAATGATCATTTGAGCCATGTATCACACTGTCACCCAGTTTTACCAGGCACAGCAAGAGACAGGCTACATGAAGCATACTCTAATGATATTTCTTCATTTTCTAAAAATGTCCACATAACAGCAAAGCTGGCATTTTATAATTTCCAGAGCTATAAATCATTTTTAAAATCATGATGATATTACTCAAAACAGATGTGAAAACATATGTTTGCCACAGTTGTATAAACTGCTTACTTGTCATACTTAATACATGTTGAGACCTCCCCTTTAGCTGCATTCCCTTTGAATAACAAAAATCGATTTAAAGAATGTATATTTTGTCTTAATATCACAAATCAAACTGGCAGAACCTGACATAGAAAACCTCATTTAAAAGAAAGCTTTCCATCATAGCTGGTATACAGTCTTCATCAGAATGTGGGAACCACCTATTGAAAGCGAACAAAGCTGTGCCATGCCGCAGCAAGAGATTCAGAAATGCTGGTAGACACCACTGTGTATTTTATGAAAATCAGTTACCGTACATCTGTACAAGCCCTCCGGCCGATTTTTCATAAGACACAGCAGTATGAACTTGAGCACAGAAGGGTCCAGGCCAGTCCTAAATGCCATTTTGACTTACGGGGCCTGTGGGTCCAGCGGAATTATATATATCAGGTACAGCTTGATGTTTTCCTAGGAAAGCTGCTTTAATACCAAGCTGCCCTTCAGATAGTCGTGATTTGGTGGGAAAGTGTGGTTGGGTTCGGAATGAAGTTTCATCTTTAACTAGCATTTCATTCCCTGTGTAAGGATTTGGATAGCTGAATAGACTGAACTTGACTTCTTCCATTCTGACTACTCTGAAATCAGTCATTTCTATCTCTGAGCCCCAGAGGGGTTACCCTTTCAGTCTTGGGATAAGAAAACATTAAACACGTGGCAAGGAAACCAACCATGGGTCAATGAAATTAAAATCATACCTTATTCTAAATTTGAACTAAATACTTATCAAGCTCATTAGGAAGTGAGTTCAGTCTAGAGAAGAAAAATTTCTCCATTAACTTTTCAGTTCATTAGGTCTTCTTTTTCTATATATTATGCATCTCTTCAGTAGAGATAGAAAAAATGCTCTCTATAGTGAAGTACAAACAGAGCACCTGATGATGGGATAGATTACATGTTAGTGTATGTTCCTTATCTTAGAGTTACTGTCTTGTTCATGATCACAGTCATCATCCATAACTTACAACATACTTAAAACTGTTTGAGCCCTAGCTGGTGGCACAGTGGATAAGGCACCAGCCTGCGAACCCAAAGGTCACTGGTTCGATTCCCAGCCAGGGCACATAACCAGGGTGCAAGCCAGGTCTCCAGCCAGGTCCGTAGCTGGAGGCAGGTGAAAGGCAACCATACATACATGGATGTATCTCTCCCTCTCTGCCTCTCTCTAAAAAATAATAAATAAAATATTTAAAATAACTGTTTGATGGTTCTTTGGTATATTTTAAAAAATATTTTGAAATGTGATGATGCATTTTCCCCTTCTCTTACCTTTGCAGCCTTTTAACCAAGGTGAACTCAGCTTTCTTATCAAGATAACATGACTTTGAAATTCATCCTCTCCCTACCTTCTTTAAATAGCTATCTTAAGAAAATACTGGGTACTGTGCAGAGGTGATTGGTGCACCTCAGTGGATCAAAAACCAGACTGGTGTCATGGCTACTAACATTCCAGGTTAATTCTTCATTTGGGCACCTTGCTAAGCTTTCATTGTAAATGTCCACATTAGCATACATTCTTAAAATCACATTTGAGGATTGAGGGGAATAGCTCTCTTTCATGACAGCAACTCAGTTTTTCAAACATAACCATCCAATTGTGAGTTATTTAAAAGCAGTTAACAAAGTGCATGTAAAATTGGAAAAAAAAAACCACTCTTGATATCTTTGGGGTAGTAAAATAGCTTTAGGGTCATGTTTCCAACCAAAGGCACAGAGAAATTTCAGGCTGATTATGGAATTTATAACATCAAATAAATAAGCTTTAGAGCAATACTGTATTTTATTAATAATTTATCTAAAGCCAATATGGATCTATTCTGACTTAGGGAAAGAGATGCAATATACTGGGATGCTAATTAAGTCAGTACCCGATCTTTCTATGTACACCACGTAAGCAAAAATCATTTTACCTTTATTATCCCTTTGGAATTTTTTCACGGTTGGTCCATTATCCTGATCAACAATAAGTTCCTCTCTATTGCTGGGCATCATAACTGTAAATAAGAGAAATAACCAAGTGATTTTTCGTGTATCATTCAAAAGAAAGGCAAAAACAATCACAGAAATAGCTACTTTATTTCAATAACAGCTAACATTAATTTTATGCACTTATTCTAAAATGCAAAATATAAAAAATATTGACATTTTTGCATTCACAGTTGTGAAATGTGATTGAGATGCTAGTTACTGCCAAAGTAATTGGAAATGTGTTATATTGCAAAGACCTTTTTCCAAATTTTATGTAGGCCCTGGCTGGTGCCACAGTGGATGGGGCGCCAGCCTGCAAACCCAAAGGTCACTGGTTCGATTCCCAGCCAGGGCACATAACCAGGTTGCAAGCCAGGTCTCCAGCCAGGTCCGTAGCTGGAGGCAGGTGAAAGGCAACCATACATGGATGTCTCTCTCCCTCTCTGCCTGTCTCCCTTTCCTTCTCTCTAAAAGTAATGTATAAAATATTTTTAAAAATACAACAAAGTTTATGTAATATGTATATAATTGCCACCATAATTTCTTTAATCAAATTTAAATATATTTTTTAAATTGTATGTAAATTAGCTATTTCCCTTTATAATTAATAATCTATTTCCCAAAATGCTTCTGAAAAGAATTTACCACTTAACTCCCAAAATGTAAAATAATTATGCATTATATCACTTTATAGAGTTTTTGCACATATATGTAGTAAAATTACTCGATATAATTAAATTTCTGCACAAAACTATATTGGCAATAAATCATTGCAATTTTCATAGTATAGCATTAAACTTTCTGTTTTTTAAAAAAGATTTTATTCATTATTTTTAGAGAAGGGCAGGGATGGAGGAAGAAAGGGAGAGAAATGTCCACACATGGTTGCCTTTCACCTGCCTCCAGCTGGGGACCTGGCTGGGGACCTGGGTATGTGCCCTGGTTGGGAACTGAACCAGAGACACTTGGGTTCGCAGGCTGGTGCTCAATCACTGAGCCACACCAGCCAGGGCTAAACTTTCTTTAGTTATATTTTACTTAAACATCATATACATATATAGCTAAAATACTAGGCCTGTCCAGAAAGTATCAAGCCAATATCAACATAATTAAAAGTTTGTGCAGCTGATACTTTCGGGACAGACCTTACATGTTCACTTGAAAAATCCTCAAACCTTTTTATTCATTTGATAGAGACAATCTCACTATCTGCTTTGACATTTATGGAATGTGACCAAGAGCCTGGTTACTGCCAGGGGCATCAGAAATATTTGATTTTTCGTTCTAAGTGTAAGGCTTACAATCACACAGTACATTTCCCCGTGTGCTCCACATTTGACCAGAACTCGGTAAATAATTCTCTCCCTTCCTCTCTTCTCAGGGACTCATTAAAATAAAGGGTATCTCCGCAGAAGAATGTGTTTCGGTTTCCTGATTCCTCCGTGGTCATCCGGCTGTACCAGTTTGTCTCGCTCAGGCTCTCTCCTACCAGTTGCACACAATGCTGTCATGGATAGGTCGTCTGCTTGCACAGCAGGGTAAAGCTAAAGGCCAGTGTCGGCCCGTCCTGGAATTCCACTTCCTCACCGGGGCTGTAGTCTCGTGCTCTAGCTTAGAGGTCCTTAACTGTGGCCGCACGATGGAATGCCCTAAGCTGACACTGAAGTGCCAAACAAAACAGACTCTCAGCACAGGCCTGGGCACCCAGCTTGCAAGTGCTCCACAGCTGATTATGATGGGGAGCCAGATTTGGGACCCACTGAGCTCACCATGAGGCTGAAAGCCATAAACAATATGGAAAGCTGGTGACAGGCTAAGTGAGACTTGGAGGAATTTCCACAGGAGGCAAATCAGATTCACCCTTTCCCAGCACCAATTCGCCATTTAACAGCTTCCTAACTCCTCAATTTCTCTCCCCTCTTCCCTCACCTGAAAAACAAGACATTCATTTGGAGAGGCCTGAAGCAATCGTTACTGTGAAGTGTAAAAATTTACAGTTCAAATAATGAATGTCCCTGTATTACAGCAAAAGAAGAGCAGAGCCCATTTTCCTGAAAGGAAATAGATACTTAGGAAATGGGATGGTGTAGGTATAGAAGATTAACAAGGATTTTACCTAGCTCACATAGTTCATAATTATACACTCAAGCAGAATTCGTTAGCACTGAATGGAGGTACCCAGTAACGTCTGGGTACCCGCGTAGGATCAGACAGCAGATGATAAAAAGTCCAGGGAAATCACAGAGAAAAATTGTTTTCCCTTCACACTGCCTTCACACTTTAAAACTTCTGAAGTTATTTTCCACATTTTATTGCATTTGACCTCAAAAAAATCTAGTGTTTTAGGCAGGAAAGTGCTCATTTTTATATTAGGTAAAGGAAGTCATGGTGCTTAAGTGCCATACTGGTGATATGCTAGCTAGTTAGTGGCAGAATTGTGGCTAGACTCAAATCTCCAATATGATATCTCACTAACAATAACATAGTAGTTCTGAAATTATGCCTATGGTGTAATATTTTTTAGACAATAAAAAGTAAATGTAGGGGGAAATATATCAAATATTTGTGACCCAAACTTTGAGATCACAATCTTATAGATTCCTTTTTAATCAAGTGCTCAACCGCCTAAAGGACATTTTATCTTCCATCTTTAAAGGAGGTTGTGACTGTAACAAGGGTATTGTATCACACTAGCCGGCAAATAGCAACATAATGAGCTAACATAAACTCTACAGAAATGCCATCACATCATTCCCATGGTATCCACTGACAGTACATGAAGGTCCTTCCAAAGAAGCAACTTCTAACACTTTAAGTTTCCTTTTGCTCTTCCTGTTGCTTCAGCAATGAAGAAGAGATCACTTCCACAAACCATACAGATACCACAGAGGCATGAGCTCTTCCAGCTTCTTTCCCTACTCCCTGTTGTCTAGCGGGATGTCCTGAAGGAGGGTCTCCCGATGCCTGGTCCCCAGCGAGGTACTCACCCATCCTGTCCAAATGGTGATCCATCTGGGAGGGAGAGCTGGACACGCTGCTGCTGGGGTGGGAGGACGTCTGGCTCCCGGGCCGATGGCTCTCCTCCAGGGAGGGTGCAGGAGAAGGGCTCTCCGGGCCCCGCTCCTGCCAGGGAAGAAAACGCCAAGGCATTGACCTTTCACTTAACCGGAAAATTCATGCGTCCACAATACCTGATCTTAAACACATAGCTTTATACAAAACCATGTCCTTTGTTGTTTTTGTGAAATAAATGGAATTATCATGAGAGTGAAATAAAAGAAGAAAGTGAAAAGGGCTCAGTACCATGCCAGATATATATGGTAGAGGCCCCCAAAAAGTGAGTTTTCATTTCCTCCCCTAGAATGTGCGCAAGGGATTACAAACACGGGTGCAGGGTGACTTCATACTATTGAATGCTCTTTCATTGATATCAAGTTCACACCAAGGTCTGGAAGGGGATCCTACTCTCCAAGTAAGAAGCTAAATGCTTGAGACTCTGGAATGAAACCCAGAAATTCATGTTTTGTTGTTGTGCACAAAAATATGGATTTCGTATAGCTGCAATTTATCACACCTTAAGAATATGTGTTAACTTCTAACAGCATCATGGTTTGGTAATGACAGGACACAACAATGGGTTTTCCAAACGAACACTAATACTATCAATATCAGTTCCTTAGTATGTGTATTGTTTAGATTTTTTTTAGTTTTAAATAATTAATTTGAATACTTCTTGCCTGTCCCTTCTTGACTGCAGTTTCTTTTGAGAAATCAGCTGATAGCCTTATGGGAACCCCTTTGTTGGTAACCCTTTGCTTTTCTCTTGCTGCTTTTAAGATTCTCTCTTTATTTTAATCTTTCGTATCTGAATTATGATGTGTCTTGGTGCAGTCTTCTTTGGATCTAGCTTGTTTGGAACTCTCTGTGCTTCCTAGATTTATATGTCCATTTCCTTAGCCAAATTTAGGAAGTTCTCCTTCATTATTTTCTCACATAAATTTTCCATTTCTTGCTTGTTCTCTTTTCCTTCTGGCACCACTATGATTTGGATGTTGGCATGTTTAATCAAAATAAACTATTTTAATGTATTTCTATAGTAACTGTTACGGCTTTCAAGCCTGAAGTTGTTCACTACGTTCATGCAGCACCAACTGATGACTAAAGCTGACAAGCATTTTCAGTTACTTTGATCAATAAAAGAACCAAATTGCAATGTTTATGCACACATGCAATAAATGTGATTGGAAGATAGCTATGCTGGGACGGAGAATGTTATTTTGTACAACGTATTTAATTCACCCATAATAAATTTCTTACATTAAATATTCTGTCTAATTATCTGTAACTACAACATCAGTGCTCTAATCCTCATAATATTAAGAATTCATTTGTCAAATATGTGCATGTACATTTTCACATTGAGTTTGCATGAGTGGCTCAAACTCTATAAAACCTCTAAAGAAAAGCTGTTTAATGCAAAAGTGATAGCATGAGAGTGAAAGGTTATTATTGCTTTAGAAGTTAACATTTTACATGGTCTATCATGGTAACAGGCAGAGTAATGCCCCTCCAAAGATGTTTGGTCTGCATCCTAATCGCTTCAACCTGTGAATATGCTACTCAGCACAGCAAAATGAACTCTTCAGATGAACCTGCGAATGCTGATGTGGAGACATTACAGGGTTGTCTTAAAAGCAGAAAGGGAAGGTCCGAGAGAGAGGGATAGGATCAGTAACAGTGCTCAGAGAGATGCAAAGTTGCTGGCTTGGCGGAAGGGAGCCATAAGCCAAGACGCACAAGTGGCCTCCAGAAGCTGGAAAGGCTGGAAAACAGGTTTTTCCCTGGAAGCTACAGAAGGAAATGCAGCTCTGCCAACTCTTTGATTTTAGCTCAGGGCTACCAGCATCAGACGCCTGACCTATACCACTGTAAGATCAAGCAAGTGTAACTTGTTTTAAGCCACTACATTTGTCATCATTTGTTACAGAAGCAATAAAGACTGAACATAGACATCAATGAAGAATGTTCATTTTTAAATGGTGTTTATATTATTGTTTAGCATTTAACATTTGATACTTTTCATGAAATGAATAGACTTTGTGTATATGAGCTGCAATATTATATACTAATTAAATACTGCTGCAGTAGTTCCCCATTATCTTCAAGTTCACTTTCTGAGGTTTTAGTTACCCATGGCTAACTGTGGTCCAAAAAGACCAAATGGAAAATTCCAGAAACAATTCATAACTTTTACATTGCATGCCATTCTGAGTAGTGTGATGATATCTCATTGTTTCATTCTGTCAAGCCTGGGACTGAAATCATGCCTTTGTTCAGTGTTTCCATACTGTGTTTTTTGTCTGTTAGTCACTTAGTAGCTAAGTTATCAGCTGCCAATGGCATCATGCATCTTGTCTTCAAGAAACTCCTATTTTACTCAATTTTGCCACATTTGCATACCTTTCATTATAGTATATTATCATTGTTCTGCAATTATTAGTTATTATTCTTAATCTCTTACAGTACCCAATTTATAAATTAAACTTTATCATATGTATGCATGTGTAGGAAAAATATGGATTATGTGTGGGGTCCAGTAGTATCTGCAATTTCAGGCATCCACTGGGGGTCTTGGCGTGTAAGTCCCATGGATAACATGGGACTACTGTAATTGTAAGTGTATGTTACACTTTAAAGTCTCTATAACTTGTCAATTGTGAGATTCAACCTAACCTAACATGATTAAAAATATATTCTCTAAATAGTATGGGTACACATCCATACACACACACACCCCAAAGCAAGTAACTATATAGACCTCATGATTTAGAGTAGCAGTGACGTTTTGCATGAAGTAATAATATCTTTGCTTTAAAATATTGTAAGCTACACTTTCTAAATTCAATCAAAGTTCAATTCATTGTTATGGTTTTCCAAAGGCATCATGAAAGTCAGGCTGTTTTTCAAATAAACCCTATTAGACAAGTCTAGCACCTTCTAATGATTAAGAATTAGGTTTTTTCTAATTCTGTGTGGAACTGGTAATGTGGAACTTCTAAAATAATGAATAGTGCTATGACCATGTTCTTCTTTAGAAGTAAACAAATCCATTGTTCAGTCCTGTAATCAGCATGCATCTAGTTAGCTACTTAACTGCAATGTGCTTCGGTTCATTAGGTGGTCACCGCTGTGTCTCAGTCTAGTTAAAATTTCACAGCAAGTTAATCTCTTTTATTACAAATGAGAACGCAAGTCATAATGTCCTCAACATTTGCCAAATACAGGGTTAACAGCATTTGTGACAAATCAATAACAGAATTTAAAAAGGAGAATTGCAAATGCAGGAATGGGCCAAAGTAGGTTTGCAGTTGTTTATATGGAAAACAATACAATAATTAATAAACAAGAACAAACCCTGTTTCGTGTTCTCACAACTGTAGACCTACTTTTGCCAACCCCTATATAAAACCCCGATCATTTTTACTCATTGATGACTTCATTTCATTTGGCATTTATGACTTTTACAACCCTGTAATTCTTCATGGATTTTGTCCATGCCCCCATTGAAAACAGCTGTAGCTCATCTGCAACAGAGCATTTTCTGCAGATTCAAAGTAGGAGGGAGATTTCCAAAATTGACACACACTTAATCAAATCCCCATCTTCCCCTGAAATTATTAAAATCATCTGCAATAATCACTCAGATTCTAGCATATACTTGTATAGTTCAAGGCTCAAGCCTGAAAAGGAAGATATTCTAGAAATTGTTATTAATCAGTATATACTATCCCCCTCTTCTATCATACTATTATTTCCTTTGTGGTCAAAGGCTATGTTCATCATATTAAATAATTTCAAAGTACATTTGAACATCGATAAAGAGCAAGGTCAATGCTTAGAAAATTCAGTTTTTAAAAAATACATTTACTGCTGTTCTATTATAGTTGTCCTATTTCCCCCCCATTGCTGTCCCCTGCCCCACCCATCCCATCTCCACTCCCACAGTCAATCTCCACCCTGATGTCCACCTCCATAGGTCATTCATACCAGTTCCTTGACTAGACCCTTCCTGTTCTTTCTCCCTTTCTCTCTCTCCCCCCTCCCTTCTGGCCACTGTCAGTCTGTTTCTTGTTTCCATATGATCTCACCTAGAACAGGAAACTAATGAAGAAAACAAACAGGCAAGCAGAATAGAACCAAGAGACATGGAAACAAGAAAATTCAGTTTTATACAAGGTTTAACAAAGTCAATTTGGTTTAAGATCTGTTGACTGGTACTAAAGTATCAACCTACAAAGTCCTCTATTTCACCTCATTGAATTCCTTTAGATCTTTGGAACTATGGTAGTAAGCACAGCACTTATGAAGCACTAACACATGCATATTCAACATGTGCTTTTATGTGTGTACATATGGAGTTGCCTTTTAATTGCTACCATTTCAACGATAAATTGTTGCCTCTGATACTTTATTATATTGGTTTTTTAGAAGCATTCAGTAGTATTATATAATATATAATTTGTCTTTTATTTTTATTCAATTGGGATTCAACACTGACTGTAATTACTCTTCCAAATGTTAATCTATTAATGAGCTCCTAAAGGATTTAATGGCATTTCATTGCTGACAAGTGGCTTTTAGAAGTTTATCTGAATGCTCGATATTTTATTCATGCATTCGTCTTGATATTTCATATTTTAATTGATGTGTTCCTTCTGTACTGTCACCAGAGTTCTGTAGAAACAGAGCACATTGTAACTTAACAGACTTTAATAATAAAACCAGAGACAGGGAAATAAAGTTTGTTCATTGTTGCTGCTAACTTGTCTTACCACTAAATCCAAGGAAGAATTTGATGTCCAGGTTTGGTATCTCCGAATACATCTTTATGAATCAGTTTAAGAATGAGTCTGTGTTCCACAATCACCAGTTTACAATCGTGCAACATTTAAGTGGACATAGATGGATATGGCAGTGCTTTCATGAATTTAGAAGAAATGGGCAGATGGGAGAGGCCGCTAGAGCGTGTGGCCATGAGAGTTCGAAATCATAGGTAAAGCCTATGTGTGGCCTACGCCCTCTTTGACGTGCACAGCCTGTTCTGGAAGAGGGTTAAGGGAATCAAGCACAATATTTGCTCATAGCACGTAAATGCCCTCAAGTGGAAGAATGCATAGCTCAGTGGGAAAAGGTCTGTCTTCCAAATTACGCTGTGGGCTTGGATCTCTGCCACCCACCCACACACACACACACACACCTTGATTCTCACTGAGTGCATCTTCCTCTCACATTTTAAAAGAAAACAATAGCTTTGTTTTTCAATAGAGAATTTAGAATAAGATTCAACTAGTGATTTTTCAGTGAATTTGAATTATCAAATTAAAACCCTCTCTGCGTTGACTTAATTTTAAGACCAGATGTTCACATGCTAATGCCACTGCCTTGTGACCATTTCCTATCAATTCATTAATTGCCAGCTGCTCAGGCAAACAAAAAACACAGCTAATCAGATGGTACTGAGGAACAGCCAAATAACAACTTCCTACTTAAATGTCTTAAATTTGCTACCAGAGAAAACTATGGCTCACTGATATTACAAAGTTGTCCACAAATACAGAAAAGTATTGTACCATACAATACTTAAATGTCAAATAATAGGAAATAGCCTTTCATACCAGTCAGTTATTTTACCTGTTTTGCTCTCAGGACTGTGCCACCTTCAGTGGTATAAGGAAAGAATGTATAGCTTTTGCCAGCCTAATGATCATAATGCAATTTCGAATTCGTGTTACAGCTATGATCATTATTAGCTACAAATGCTAAGAGCTGAGCCAACAGGAGGGGATCTGAGTCATCAACAAAACCATACACCACAGAAATGAACAGTGTTATAAATCAGAGGGTTTCTTTTTGATGCTGACCTGGTGTTGAGTCGTATTAGCTCTTTATATACTTTGGAGATCAGACCCTTGTCTGAGGTGTCATTGGCAAATGTTTTCCCATATGGTTTGTTCCCTTTTCACTTTGCTGATGTTTTCTTTGGCTGAGCAGAAACGTTTTGGTTTGCTGTAGTCCCATTTGTTTATTTGTTCCTTTATTTCCCTTGCCCTGAGAGAGATATCAGTGAAAATATTGCTGCATGGGATATCTGCAGGGTTTCTTTGCCTATGTTTTCCTTTAGCACTTTTATGTTGGCTCTGCTTATGTTTAAGCCTTTTATCCACCCTGAGTTTATTCTGGTGTATCGTGTAAATTGGTTGGTGATCTAGATTCATTTTTTTGCATGTGCCTGTCCAGTTCTCCCAACACTACTTGTTGAAGAGGCTATTTGTACTCCATTTTATGTTCCTTCCCCCTTTGTTGAACATTAGTTGCCCATACAGTCCTGGGTTTATTTCTGGGCTCCCTATTCTGTTCCATTGATCTGTTTTTCTGTTCTTGTGACAGTACCAGACTGCTTTAATTACTATGGCTTTGAAATATAGTTTGGTATCTGGTATTGTGATTCCTCCTACTTCATTCTTCTTTGTCAAGATTGTTGTAGCTATTTGGGGTCAGTTTTTATCTCCATATACAATTTTAAAGTATTTTTTCTAAGTTGATAAACTATGACATTGGTATTTGATGTTTTTAAAAGGATTTTATTTATTATTCCAAGAGAGAGGGAAAAGGAGAGAGGCAGAGATGGAGGGATGTATCTATGCATCGTTGCTTTTTACCTGCCTCCAGCTACAGAGCTGTCTGGAGACCTGGCTTGCAACCTGGTTATGTGCCCTGGCTGGGAATCCAATCAGCGACCTTTGGGTTCGCAGGCCAGCACCAGTGCCTTATCCACTGAGCCACCAAGCAGGGCAATGATGTTGGTATTTTAATAGGGATTACATTAAATCTATACATGGTTTTGGGTAATACGGACAATTTAAAGCTACAAGAACTAGAAGAGCAACAACAAACAAAGCCCAGAGTAAGTAGAAGGAAGGAAATGATCAAGATCAGAGCAAACTAAATTACATAGAGACTAAAAGCACAATTTAAAGGATCAATGAATCCAGGAGCTGGTTCTTTGAAAAGATAAACAAAATTGACAATCCTTTAACTAGACTCATCAAGGAAAAAAAAAAAAAAAAAAAGGGAGAGGACCCAAATAAACAAAATCAGAAATGACAGAGGAGATCTCACAATTGATACTTCAGAACTACAAAGGATGGTAAGAAATCACTACACACCACTGTATGACAAGAAATTTGACAACCTGGGTGAAATGGACACATTTCTGGACATGTATAATCTACCAAAACTGAATCAAGAACAAGCAGAAAGCCTGAATGGTCTGATAACAACTAGTGAAACTGAAGAACTAATGAAAAGCTCCCAGCGCACAAGAGCCCAAGGCCAGATGGCTACACAAGTGAATTTTACCAAACATTTAGGGAAGAACTAACTCCTATCCTTTTCAACCTATTCCAAAAAATCCAAGAAGGGAGAAGACTCCCAAACTCTTTCTATGGGACCAATATTATTCTAAACCCAAAACCAGGGCAAGACACAACTAAGAAAGAAAGCTACAGGCCAATATCTCTGATGAACACAGACACGAAAATTCTCAACAAAATATTGGCAACATGGATTCAGCAAAATATAATAAAAAAATTATACACCATGACCAAGTGGGATTCACCCCAGGGATGCAAGGATGGTACAACAGTCACAAATCAGTAAGTGTAATATATCACATCAACAAAATGAAAGACAAAAACCATATAACAATAGATGCTGAAAAAGCATTTGATAAAGTGCAGCACCCTTTTATGATAAAAACCCTCAGCAAAATGGGAATAGAGGGAACATACCTCAACATCATAAAGGCCATCTATGAGAAACCTGAAGCCAACATCATACTTAATGGACAAAAACTGAAAGCCTTTCCCTTAAGATCAGGAACAAGATAAGGCTGTCCACTCTTTCCACTTCTGTTCAACATTGTTTTGGAAGTTCTAGCCATAGTGATCGGACAAGAGAAAGGAATCAAAGGTATCCAAATTGGAAAGGAGGAAGTCAAACTGTCATTATTTGCAGATAACATGAGAGTGGACACAGAAAACCCGACAGACTCCACTAAAAAACTACTCTACCTAATACCTGAATTTGGCAAAATAGATGGATACAAAGTCAATATCCAGAAATCGAAGGCATTTTTATACACCAACAGTGAAACATCAGAGAGAGAAACTAGAAAACAAATCCCATTTACTATAGCAACCAAAAAAAAAAAAAAAAGTACCTAGGAATAAATTTAACCAAGGAGGTAGAAGACCTGTACTTGGAAAACTACAGAACACTGAAGAAAGAAATTAAGGATGATACAAATAAATAGAAGTATATACCATGCCCACAGATGGGAAGAATTAACATATTTGTCTTGTTGTGTTACAATTGTTTCATTTCCCCCATTGCTCCCCCCTGCCCCACTTACCCTATCCCCCCAATATTTTAAAATTTTTTAGTATTTTTCATGACTATTTATTCCCCTTATAACCTCTTTCACCTGCACCCACCTGCTTCCCCCACCCCCTGGTGTGGATTTGTTTTAAACTGCAGAAAGTAGGCACATGTAATGAAAATTGTAACAGCCCTTTCTCTCTAGAGATGCTAGCCTAGGTGACACTATACTCACAATGGACTAACTGTCTCCCCAAAACGTTTCCGGTAAGACTCTTAATGTGATGCTATTTGATGATGGGGCTTCTGAGTTTTAATTCCGTCACGACCATTTTAGAGGCTGGGAAGTCCATGATCAAGGTGCCTGCTGATTCCATTCCCGGCCTCTGAAATGGTGGGAAATTAATTTCTCTTGTTTAAGCCATCTATTTAGTTTATGGTGGTTCAGAGTGGGACGCTATAACAAAATAGCATAAACTAGATGGATTTGTCAGAAAGAAATAAAGTTTCATAGTTATGACATTTCTTTCTAAATATGAAATGTTCCATTTTCTGATTCACATTTTGGAAGAGCAATTTCTCTCTGAATGGTAAATATAAAATATCTTATGACTGCAATTCAAATATTTTGTTAAAACAACATATAATACTAATTTAAACATCTTGGGTTTATGTCCCTCTGCTAGGGCAAAGTATGTGTAATTGTAAATTGAAAAAAAATGTGGTTTTCTTTGAATAGTTCCTCTATCCTCCAAGTCTGCCCACTGCCTGTGGGATTCTAACCGATTGAACTTTGAAACTGTACTTCATGAAGAAGCACACCGAAAACAAATTTTTTTGAAATCTGCTTCAACCGAAGTTATGAAATTCCTGCCTTTACAGTTAGCTACTATCATGTTGATTATTGTTCCTGAAAGGAAGGGTGAAACTTTGAACATATTAACACCCATCTGTCAATTAATTAGAAGATTTTTAATTAGGGTGTTTCCTATGAATTGTTATGATTTTAAAAGTAAGAATGTTACTATTACACAAAAGAACCTTAGGGAAAACAAACAGAACTTGGACTATCTTTAAAAGCCTGTCACTGTTCACTTAAATTTTTTTTTTCTTTATTTCCTTATCATCTTCTGAGGAAAACATCTGCTTCTATAGATTTGAATAGACATTTTATCAAAAGAACTGCAATATAAATATTGTTTTCAACTATTTTTTTTCAAAATAAATATATAAAAAAAGACTCAATTTCCTTCACAATATGGTTTCTGTGTACTTGGCAGGGCTTAGAGCTTGTGATGAAATGCCAACTTTTAAAAAGTAGCATCCAGCCCTGGCTGGTAGCACAGTGGGTAAGGTGCCGGCCTGTGAACCCAAAGGTCGCAGGTTCGATTCCCCAGCCAGGGCACATAACCAGGTTGCAAACCAGGTCTCCAGTCAGTCCTGTGGCTGGAGGCAGGTGAAACGCAACCATACATTGATGTCTCTTTCCCTCTCTGTCTCTCTCCCTTCCCCTCTTTCTAAAAATAGTGAAGTAAAATCTTTTTAAAAATAATAAAAAATAAAAAGTAGCATCCAATTTTAGATTTGTGAAGGTTCTCTTCTTAAAGCTTGCATATGAAATAGACAAATCAGCAATAAACAAAAGTATAGTTATATTGCTTTAATGCAGTAATGATATTTGGATGATTTAAGAAGATAATGATCTTTTCCCTTTTCTTTTAAAAAAATTTTATTTATTTATTCTTAGAGAGAGGGAAAAGGAGGTCGAAAGAGAGGGAGAGAAACATCAATGAATGGTTGCCTCTCACATCTCCAACTGGGGGCCTGGCCCAAAACCCAGGCATGTGACCCAATTGGGAATGGAACCAACAACCTCTTCATTTGCAGGCTGGCGCTCAAGCCACTGAGCTGTACCAGGCAGGGTGATCTTTTCCCTTTTCATCATCATCAGCACCAATAACCAACTCCTAAATCATGAACTGCATCCCCAACAAACTGAGGGTAGGGATTACACTAATACTTGGCCGTAGAAATAAAGAGTTTAATACCAATGTATCCATTTTATTTTCCTTCCCTACAAAGTTAATGTTATAAAATCTCTTCACTGTTTAAAAGTTTCCAACCCTGAAAGCTAATTGAACCAAAGCATCCAGAATCTCAGATTTCTTCTGCCTTCACCTCTCTCAGCCCTTTATGCATCTGTCAACTGTGACACCTTTTGTGATTCCCTGGCCCTTCTCTTCTCCAAGTGGCCTACCTGATGATTTTCTACACGATCCATCACAGTAGGTCTCATTAGTGTAACTTACATGGGGATTTGTTGTTTGTCTCATATTTAGTTTGTGATTCCTGGAAGTTAAGGACTATGTCTTATGTATCACATTGCCCAATATGACATGTACATATTAAAGGTACACTATTTGTTGAATAAAGTAATCAAGAATCAAATAAATGGGTTGCTCTGATTAACTAGAACTTTTGATCCTATATGCCGTTACATGATCTCATCACCCAAAGAAAAAAGATCTATTAAAGAGGCTATTTCACACCCTGGCTGGATGGCTCAGTTGATTGGAACATCGTCCCATACACCAGAAGGTTGTGGGTTTGGTCCCCAGTCTGGGCACACACCTTGGTTGTGGGTTCCATTCATAGTCAGGGTGTGTATGGGAGGAAACTGATGTTTATTTCTCATATCGATGTCTCTCTCACTCCCTTCATCTCTCTCTAAAATCAATAAATATATTCTCTAGTGAAGATTTTTTTTCTAGTGAAGATTTTTTTAAAAGGTTGTTTCATGTGATAATATTCTAAAGTTTCATAAATGTTTGCTTAATGTTTCAAAGTTTTTTGACCTATATTTGACTCACAATTCTCTCCAGATAGCTAATCACATAAAAAGGATACATTAGTACTATGTCCTTTATTTTGCAGTTGCGGAAACAAGTTCAGGCAGGTTAAATGTCATATGCAAGGCCAAGTGCTACCCTACAACGGCCTTTCAAACACCAAAAGGACACACAGTGGGAATGGTTTTTGCACACTTTTCGCTGTCATTAGCCTGGACACGACTCCCACACACTGCTCATGATTGAAAGACAAGAAGTTAGCATGAAAGGTGAGAGCTGTGATCACAGCATGAACACAAACAGCAACAATAAAACAAAAAACAAAAACACCTCAGCAGGCCTAGTCTGAGATCAAACTCATCAATACTATCTGCTAAGCAACTGGGCCAATGAGTTTTAGGATTAGACTAAAAAGCCAGTAGAACTGCTACTGTTTTATTCAAAGTTACAGATAACGAACACTTCCGTCCTCTTCTAGATCATGGTTCCTACCTTTATGACAGAGGCCCCGGCTCTGGAGAGTGGGCTGTGCATCTGGCCCGCAGCGGCCATGTTGGCAATAGTGTTTAGATGGTTCATCTGATTCATTGCCATGGCAACTGATGCGGGAGGCAAGCTGACTGGAAGTAGCGGATGAGGCATCATCATGAAGGGTAGATCCAGTCCTAAAAGAGACAGTGCATGTTAAATTATTACACTTGTAAAATTATTTTGACGAGGGGAAATCATACTAAAATCACGTGCAAAACTGGTGCAAAGGAAAAAGTAGATGTATACTTGTTGGATTTTTAAAAACAACTTTGATTGTATTTTAGTATCTCTGTGGACAATTAATATTCCCTATGGGAATTAATATAGTTTATAATTGTAAAAATGTTCTCGCCCTGGCTGATGTGGCTCAGTTGGTTGGAGCATCGTTCTGTAAATCAAAAAGTTGTGGGTTCAATTTCTGGTTGGGACACATGCCTGCGTTGTGGGTTGATCCCTGGTTGGGGTACATTCAAGAGGCCACAGATCTCAATGTTTCTCACATCAACGTTGCTGTCCCTCTCTCTCTCTCTAATACCAATAAGCATGTCCTCAGGTGAAGATCAAAATGAATGCTTCTTGGGTTAATGCCTTCAACATCTTTTATTCCATGCCCCCACTTCGGCAGCTGTTGGTCTGTTCTATGCATCTAAGCTTCTGTTATCTCCTTGCCAAGAGGGCGGGGCTGGGTTCCGGATGGAAAGGGGAGAAAAATGGGAACAACTGTAACAGCTTAAACAATAATAGAAAAAGAAAAGTTCCTACATGTACATATTATTATTTGTCAATAATCCTTGTTCTTGCTCTCACTCCCAAAGCATTTATAAGATGCGATCCTTTTGCTCAGAAAAGTGAGCAAAAATCTTTAAGCCAAACATAATTTTGTGTAATGAAAAGAAGTAACTACTTTATGTATTTCAAACTATTGCCTCGACAGTAATCTTGCATTCTTTTGGACAGGAGCCCAGAAACCAGTAATCTTTAACAGATGTTCTAAAACATCCTTGCCTATAATTTTCCTAAATTATTGCAGATTATAGAAATTCTATGCTGAGCAATGTTTATGTTGGTTCTACACACAATTAACAACTATTAATAACATTTCTTTTTCCTCTTTGCTATTCCCTCATTGTTTTTCCTTCAACATCACAACAGCAACTGAGCAACAATACATATATAAGAAGTATATTCAAGTCCTGGCTAGTGGCTCAGTAGACTGGCACCAGCCTGTGAACCCAAAGGTCACTTGTTCAATTCCCCAGCCAGGGCACCCAACCAGGTCGCAAGCCAGGCCTTCAGCAGCTGGAGGCAGGTGAAAGGCAACCATACATTGATGTTTCTCTCTCTCTCTCTGCCTCCCTCCCTTCCCCTCTCTCTAAAAATAATAAAGTAAAATCTTTTAAAAACAAAAAGAAGTATATTCAGAGACCCCTAAATCTCATTCCTCTATCAACAGTAACAGCAATACAAACACTCTACACACATACATATAATTGGGACAAAAAAAGGAGGCTAGAATGGAGAAATAATATTAATTGATTTGAGGTCCACCTCTTGGTTCAATAATGATGGCTGAATTAAAGCCATTAACAAAAATATTTCAAAAGCAGCATAATGAAAAACAAAACAAAACACTTCCAGATATGACAGGTCTCATACACTACTAAAGTGAGCATGCCAAAGGAACCCCAAAATTAAAAAAGAAACAATCATCAGAGAGAGCCACAAAATTCACTACCAAAATTATACAAATCCTTTTTAATGTTATTCTATTACAGTTTCCCCAATTTCCCCGCTTTACCCTCCTTTGTCTATCCCAACCCCTGCTCCCACAGTCAGTCCCTACACTGCTGTCCATGTCTGTGGGTCCTTCACACCAAACCAAACTTTTCCATTGGAAATATTGCTTGAGTGATTATTAATTTCTCAGAGAAGCCTCAAAACTCTGTAAACGCTGAATTCAAAATGACTTTCTGCATCCCTTTTTTAAACATTTTATTGTTGTTGTATTACATCATCCCTACATCCCTTTTTAAACTGTAAGTTTCATTTCGATGCATATGCATTTCTACTTTCCCCATCCCACAACGTTGCTATAATGATGTCCTATCTCATGACATATAATAAATTAATCACTGTTTATCTTTCCCCTAAAATCTTTACTTCATGCTCAATTAATAACAACCATCAATGACTTAAACAGGCTTCTATATAAGGCTCTCACTCACCACAAACCTAAGAATGTTGTAGACTTCAATGCTTTGCATACTCGGTGTTTGGTAGGAAACTGACCAAACTGTAGAGGAAAAGTAGCCATAGTGTCTCTCCTTCTACAGCTCAAAGGCTTAAATAAACAGTGGGACAATTTTTCCTTCTTCTCCACAGATTCTCAGCATTATCCAGACACCATCTGGCTGTATCAAGGCATTTGCCTATTTCAAGTCCAATTGACATTCAAACTCAATGCAAATTACAAACAGAATCAACACTTCTAAAGCCTAATTTGCCGAACACTTCAAACGACCATGAAGAACTTAAAAGTTGCACTTTCGGATCATGACCTGTAATAACTCACCATCGTTGGACTCTAATACCCTATACTCGAAGCTAATATTTACATTACAGGATGTTCACACTTTGCACATGCAAAGCATAAGCAGATACCAAATCATACAAGTCAACCTTTGCCCAAAGGTGCAAACGTGAAACTGAGAGCCATCAATAGTACACAGCACTCCAGAATCCAGCTCATTCAGTCGCGTGCCGGAAATGCACACTTTTTATTAGTATGGTCATGAAAACAGGTTTTTAAAAAATTACCAAGATGGGTCATCTCTTTCCTGCCAATCTCAAGGACATCGTGCAAGTTACTATAAGCGTCATTTTTAACATATACTGGAATTCTGGTGAATCCTATAATGTTTATGTGAGTTCCTCACGCCACTTCCTCCTAGGCATTAAGGCTCTAAACTTCAGCAATACGCTGATCCTTCCTCTGCAACTCCGCCTTCATTCAATTTGCTAGTTATGTGCCATCCCTGTAGTTGGCCACCAATGCCATCGTAACTGGTTGGTACTCTGACAGTCTCCATCATTATTACTGTTGTTTTGTTTTCTATTTGAGACTTGTTTATATAAGCTGTATGTAGCAAAGACATCCATATCCCAGGTCACCAGAACTCATGAGGCAGTCCATGCCTCTAATTGGTGTGTTTAGGCCAATCATGTTTAAAATGATTAATGATAACTGGATAAGGAGCTATATCATATTTGTTACTATTTTCTACTCATTGCCTTTTTTTAAACAAAAATCTTGTCTTTTCTTTAAAAAATTTTTAAAGATTTTATTATTTTATTTATTATTCTTAGAGAGAGAGGAAGGGAGAGAGGCAAAGAGGGAGAGAGACATCAATGTATGGTTGCTTTTCACCTGCCTCCAGCTGGGGACCTGGCTGGAGACCTGGCTTGCAACCTGGTTATGTGCCCTGACTGGGGACTGAACCAGCGAGCTTTGGATTTGCAGGCTGGCACCTTATCCACTGTGCCACCAGCCAGGAAAAATCTTGTCTTGAACACTTTTGTTACCTTCTCTGGTGCTGAGAGTTTTATATGATTCTTTTCTCTCTTCTCTCTTACCATATTAATTATACTTATTAAAGAAATTAAGTGATTGTCATGGTATTTGCAGTGTACATTTCCAACTTATCTAAGCCTGCTTTCAAATATTATTCTACCCCTTCATCATGTTTTAATCACATCCCTACTAACTCATCTTATAACTGAAAGGTTGTACTTTTTGACCTCCTTCCTCCAATTCTTCCTCCTCCACTTCCACTTCTGGTAACCGCAAGTCTGTCTTTTTTCTGAGTCTTTTTTTTTCAGAGTCTACAAATAAGTGACATTGTACAGTATCTTTCTCTGACTTATTTCACTTAGCATAATGACCTCTCAATCCATCCATGTTTTGGCAAATGGTAGAATGTTCTCATTTTTAATGGCTGAATAATATTCTAGTATGTGTGTGTGTTTTTCTCTGTGTGTATGCCACAACCTCTTTATCCATTTACCCATCAGTGAACACTCAAGTTGCTTCCTTGTCTTGGCTATTGTAAATAATGCTGATAGAAACATGAAGGTGCGGTTATATTTTCAAGTCAGCTTTTTCATTTCCTTGGATATATTCCCAGAAGTGGAATTGCTGGATCATATGGTTGTTGTTCTTTTTCAATTTTTTGAGGATCCTCCACATCGTTTTCCACAGTGGCTGCACCAGCCTGCATTCCCGCCAGCAGGGCACCAGGGTTCCCTTTTCTCCACATCCTCACCAGCACTTGTTACCTCACCTTTTTGATGATGGCCATTTTAACAGATTGAGGTGGTATCTCATTGTGGTTTTAATTTGCAGCTTCCTAATGACTAGTGATGTTGATTTTCTTTTCATGTACTTCCATATATCTTGTTTGCATAAATGTCTATTCAGGGCCTTTGATGATTTTACGTTTAGATTGAGTTCCAGGAATTCTTTATATATTTTGGATATTAAGCCCTTATCAGATATATACCTTGCAAATATTTTCTCCCATTCCATAGATTGTATTCTCACCTCAATGATGGTTTCTTTTGCTGTGTAGATTTTTAGTTTGATGTAGTTCCATTTATTTATTTTGTTGCTTGTGCTTTAGGAGTAATATCCAAAATATTATTACCAACATCAATGACAAGGATATTTTTTCTCTATGTTTTCTTCTAGGAGTTTCATGATTTCAGTTCTTATATTAAGTTTTTAATCCATTTGGAGATAATTTATCTGAGTGGTATAGATTGAGGTCAGTTTTCAATCTTTCATATATAAATATCCAATTTTCCTAACACCATTTATTAAGAGCCAAATATTAGTTGTGCATATTTGCTTGGTTCATTTCTGGGCTCTTAATTCTGTTCCATTTGTATTTTTGTGTGTTTTTATGCCAGTACCATACTGTTTTGATGACTATAGTTTTTTGGTATAGCTTGAAATGAGGAAGTGTAATATCTCTTATTTTATTCTCTTTTCTCAGAATGTATATGGGTATTCAGGGTCTTTGTGGCTCCACGTACGTTTCAGGAGTGTTATTTTTCTAATTCTGTAATAAAGGCCATTGGAATCTTGATAGGTGGTGCATTGAATCTATAGATGGCTTTGGGTAGTACTGACATTTTGATCATATTAATTTTTCCAATTAACTAATATGGGATACCTTTGTATTTATTTGTCTTTTTCATTTTTTTTCATCAATACTCTGTAGTTTTCAGAGTAGAGACATTTCACCTCTTTGGCTAAATTTATTCCTAAGTATTTTATTATTTTTGATGCTATTGTAAATGGGATTATTTCCTTGAATAGATTTTTCAGAAAATTTGTTGTTAGTGTATAGAAACTGATTTCTGTGCATTAATTTGTATCCTGTAACTTTACTGAATTCATTGATAAGTTCTAACAGTTTTTTGATTCAGTCTTGAGTTTTTCTATATAAAAAAAATCATGTCATCTGCAAATAGAAGAAGTTTTACTTTTATCTTTCCAATTCTGATTTTTTTTTAAAAGATTTTATTTTATTATTTTTAGAAAGAGGGGAAGGGAAAGAGGCAGAGAGGGAGAGAGACATCAATGTACGGCTGCATTTCACCTGCCTCCCGCCACAGACCTGATTGGAGACCTGGTTTGCAACCTGGTTATGTGCCCTGGCTGGGGTATCGAACCTGCGACCTTTGGGTTCGCAGGCCGGCGCCTTATCCACTGTGCTACCAGCCAGGGCCCAATTCTGATTTTTTAATTGGTTCTCCTTATCTAATAGTTCTGGCTAGGATGTCCCATGCTATGTTGAATAGGAGTGGTGAGAGTGGATACTGTTGGCTTGCTCCTGATCTTAGAGAAAATGTTTTCACCCTTTTAGCATTTATATTAGCTGAGGGCTTGTCATATATGGCCTTCATTATGTTGGTATTTGCTCCTTGTATGCTTAATTTGTTAAGTGTTAAAATCATGAATAGATGTTTAACTTTATCAAATTTTTATGTCTATTGAAATGATAAAATGATTCTTTTTTTTTTTTTTAAAGATTTTATTTCATTATTTTTAGAAAGAGGGGAAGGGAGAGAGGCAGGAAGGGAGAGAGACATCAATGTATGGTTGCCTTTCACCTGCCTCCAGCCACAGACCTGACTGGAGACCTGGTTTACAACCTGATTATGTGCCCTGGCTGGGGAATCGAACCTGCGACTGTTGGGTTCGCAGGCCGGCGCCTTATCCACTGTGCTACCAGCCAGGGTTTGATTCTTTTCTTTTATTCTATTAAAGTGAGGTATCCCATTTGCATATATTGAGCCATCCTTGCATCCTTTGGATAAATCCTTCTTGAGCCTTTTAATGTGCTGCTGAATTCAGTTTGCTGGTATTTTATTGAATTTTTTATATCTATTATTATCAGAGATATTAGCCTAGTTTTTTTCCCCTAGTAACATCTTTTTCTGATGTTGATATCAGGATAATACATGCCTTATAAAATGGGTTTGGGAATGTTCCTTCCTTTCAATGTTTTGGAAGAGTTTGAGAATTATTGGTCTTAAGTCTTTTAAAACTATATGGTGAAATTCACCAGTGAAGCCATCTGGTCCTGGGCTTTTGTTAATTGGGAGATTCTTGATTACTGATTCAATATCCTTATCAGTAATCTAGTCTACTCAGATTTTCTATTTCTTCCTGATTCAGATTTGTAAATTGTAGATTTACCTTAACTTATTCCCTCTCCAACAATCTTCCTCTCTTTACATAGATCCAAGTTTCTGACCTATATCATTTTCCTTCTCTCTGAAGACCTTCTTTTAACATTTCTTACAGGGTTGATCAGCTGGTACAGTTACAAATTCCTTCAACTTTTGTTGTCTGAAAATCTCTTTATTTCTTCATTTCCCTGCATACAGAATTTTAGCTGGTATTTCTTTCTTGCAACACTAAATATACCTATCTGTCTCGAAAGTATCAGTCAAGCAAGCTGTTTTAATTGTATTGAAATTGGCTCAATACCTTCAGGACAGACTTCATATTATATCGCTCTATTCTTGCTTACCTGGTTTCTGAAGATAAGTAGCATGTAATTCTTATCTGTGTTCTTGTATGGGTAAGGAGGTGTTTCTTTCTTCTTCTTTCTAGATATTCTTTGGTTTTGGTTTTCCAGTTTGACTATAATCTGCATAGAAGTGGAATGCACATATGTATATGTACTATATATTCTTAAGTGTTTTCCAGTTTGATTATAATCCACATAGAAGTGGAATATACATCCTTCTTAGCATTCTTTGAGATTGCTGGATCTGTGGTTTAGTGTTTTTCATTAATTTTGGAAATATTTTTTCTGTTACTTTCCTTCATTCCTGTATGCTACAACTTTTGTCATTCCACACAGTTCTTGGATATTTTGTTCTATTTTTTGTTTTGTTTGTTTTTATTCCTTTTTTTTTTTTTTTTTTTTTTTTTTTTTTTTTTTTT
>PVIW01005226.1:0-15750 GCA_004026585.1 Noctilio leporinus | reverse complement strand
CTTAAGCATGTTCAGTATACTGATGAGCCTATCAAAAGCATTCTTTGTTTTATTCAACAATTTTTTATTTACAAAATTTCCTTTTGATTCTTGGACTTTCCACCTTTCTGCTTAAATTTCCAATATGTTCTTGTATATTTTCTACTTTTTCCATTCTGTCACTATACTAATTATAGTATTTTAAATTCTAGGTCTTGGCCCTGGCTGGTGGCTCTGTGGATAGGCACCAGCCTGCAAACCCAAGGTTTACTGGTTCGATTCCCAGCCAGGGCACATAATCAGGTTGTAAGCCAGGTCTCCAGCCAGATCTGTAGCTAGAGGCAGATGAAAGGCAACCATACATTGATATTTCTCTCCCTTTCTTCCTCCTTCCATGTCCTTCTTTCTAAAGATGGTGGATGAAATCTAAATAAATAAATTCTAGGTCTGATGATTCTAAATCATCTGCTCTATTTCATTTTGGTTCTATTGATTGCTTTTGATTGCTTTGTCTCTTCAGACTGTGTAATTTATTTTTGCCTTTCTCATAACTTTTCAGTTTTTAAAGCCAGTAATAATGCAGTGAGGAAAATTAACTGAGGTATACAGCCTTTTAGTGAAGTCTGGCTGAGAGTTAGTCTGTGTTCCCTGTTTGCTGAAGCTGTCATATTAGTAGCCCTCTCCGATTGTTGTCTTTCCTTTTCCATAGAGAATCCATATTCAATAGAGCTGAAGGCTTTCAATTCTTTCTGTTTTAATTCACTGTTATTATACAGAGTCATTTTGTGATGGTGGGGAAATGTATAGGAAGGATAAGCATTCCATAATTTCATGATTAATGTCAGTCACTTAGAAAGCCAGTGTCATCGGGGTGTTTCACTGGCACTATTCAGGTCTTTGCCTTCTTAGGTGAGACAGGAAGGCCAGAGGGGACTGAAATGTAGTAATTCCCTTTCCACACAAGGAAACAAAAGGGTTGGAGCTTTGGATCTTCGATTGCTCCAACAGCTGGAGTTGGGTACATTCTTTCCCCCAGGTCAGCTAGGCTCTGGTGAAACCCAGTAGTTGCAGCTCTAATGCAATCATCTCCTTTGAGGGAAGGCCTTTGTTAAGAAGAAGATACCACACTGGGCACATGTTGACATGGTTGTTTTCCCTCTCCCCATGCTGGTTCTGTATCTTCCTATCTCTCCAGTCTGGGGTTTGCTGTCCCCCATGAGTTCAACCTGAGATAGACTATTTTATGAGACATTTAGCTTTCTTTCTTTCTTTCTTTCTCTTTCTTTTTTTCCTTCAAGCCTTCATTTTGGGACATCTCACTTTTGAGATTAGTAAGACACCATAACTGCTTCTATATGTTTAATAATCGATGAATTTCTTTAAGATTTGGGAGAGCATATTAAAATATCAAACAATTCCTTTACTGTCTTAATGTTAGAGTCTAGTGAGAGAACAAAAGTCTCAGGAAAGCAAATGGGCTCCTTTCAGATTTCCTACTTGTAAGCAAAGTAAAATTGTTACAAATATTATCTAAACCAGAATTTGTAGACATTGGCAGTAGTTTGATTGCTGAGTAATAATAAGAGTTACAATTATACCGAACGTAACCGTATGCAAGTCACTGCCTACAGCATTCCCTTAATTTTTGTTAGCTCTCACAATCAGCTTAAAGGGTGGGTATGTTTTTTATTCCTATTTTGTAGATGTAGATGCTGCGACTTGGAACAGTTAGGTGACTCTCCAAAGCCCAAAACTGATATGGAATTCAAAAGATGTGGAATTTAAACCCAAGTTTACATAATGATAGCCAACATTCTGAACTACTCAGCCACATGACAACTACCCATGCACCTTTACCTGGACACATAGCCCTTCGATTTACCTCCACTCCATAAAGCCTCCCCTTTCGCTGGGTTCGGAGTACTCACCACTGCTAAACCCTCCCCTTTCAATGCAACCTCTCTTTATCTACCCTTCTGGCTTAAACATGTTAAACCCTACTGGGGAGAAACAGGCTAGAACTAATGGCCCGCGGTTTCTGTTGGCTCTTGTATGGTATTTTTGCTGACCCACCAAGTTTTGGGGAAACTGTATACGTACTGTTGGCCAGCAGGTGGTTCTGCTGCAGGGGGTTGAGGGCTGGAGCAGCCCCAAGGCCTGGCTGGCCAGCCAGGGCTGTGTGAGCGAGTCCATGTTGGGGTGCAGGAGCAGCAAGAGGAGACTGCAGCTTATCCTTATCCCACAGGGATTCACTTCCACCTGAAAAACATTCATTATCAACAGATTGTAATCTGACAACATTCTATGAGATGGCTTGTTTAGATTCCCTTTGTAGGGTTATATTAATGTTACTTCTTAGAACATTATTAAATGTAGGTAAGTCAGAAGCTTGTAAGCTGCTTCTGAAAAAAACTAAACAACTCTCACTAACAACGTAGGCCCACTTGCCTTGCAAGGAGGCTAAACAAATCTGGAATAATAATGAATAGCATTTTTGTTTGTTTTAAAAAGATTTTATTAATTTATTTTTAGAGAGAGGGAGAAAGAAAGAGAGGGAGAGAAACATCCATGTGTGGTTGCCTCTCACATGCCCCCAACTGGGGACCTGGTCCACATCCCAGGCATGTGCCCTGACTGGGAATCAAACCCGTGACCCTTTGTAGTTTGCAGGTCGGTGCTCAGTCCACTGAGCCACACCAGCCAGGGCATGAGTAGCTTTTGGAAGCACTTATCTGTTGAAGGGCATTAACTGACCACTACTGTCCCCGACCCCCTAAAATACATGTGCTATATTTTAATGAAGAGCAGTTGCTGCTCACTGAAAGAGAACACACTCATTTGTAAGAACATGATAACATGCAAAAACATGTGCTAAGAAACAAAATAATCAGTTATTTTCTCTCAGATCCAGCTCTCAAGAAGCTAATCCCTTTAAACACATCAGGTTTTTGTACAGAATAAGCTGGATAAAACATAAAACCATGGCCCCCAGTTTGAATTGTACTTGACTTAGACGATCCATGCTAGAGGGTAAAATAATGTGCATGTCAATGCAGACTACTATATTAACTCAACGATCTACAGTGGCATAGCTATTCCATCTGGCACTTAGCATACTGTGGGGACAGAACCATTACTTAAAACAATAGAGGAAGCAACCACAGAATTAGTTTCCCACACATACTTTAAAGGAAAATGCTTGAAACAGAGGGGCATAGGGTTGCATTCCAGTCACTTTCAGTTGCAGTGGGATTTAGGCCTGAAAACCTTGGACACTCTGTAAAATATGTGCATTTACAAAGCGTAATGGCTACACAGTAGTCTACTGAGTTTAATGTACTATAATTTATTAAACATCGAACTTTGAGTGTGCTTCAATTTTTCACTATGGTACATCACACTGTAACAACATTTATTTGAATTATTTCCTTAGAATCAATGAAATACCCTGAGTAGGGTTTCTGAGTCAAATAGAATGAAGTTTTATACTTTTGCTTTCAAATGGCACATTCACACATACAGTTTTATGTATCTTTATTTTTAGCTCTATTTTTTGTAGTTGACACTATTACAGATGTCCCCATTTCCCTCCCTTTGCCCTTCTCTACCTACACACACATAGTCTGTGTCTGTGGGTCATACATGTAGGATCTTTCGTTAATCCCTTCATCTTCCTTCATGCAGTCCCCCTCCCTCTCTCCTCTCACAGCTGTCAGGCTGTGCCATGTGTCCATGTCTCTGTTTCCATTTTGTTTCTCAGTGTATTTTGTTCATTAGATTCCACATATAAGTGATATCAGAGTTGAAGACTTTTTAAGAAAATATTTTCAGGGCCAATTGGTATCCTCCCTGGAGATTTAAAATTTATTTAAGCAAACTACTGCTAGAATCTGCCAGTTTTTTTTTTTTTTTAACTTTTCTCCCATTACGCTACACCCACCCTAGCTCTCAGAATCTACCTCCTCCTCAGGATTCGTTCAAACCTCCTTGTGTCAAAGTCTATTCTATCTCTAATCCAAGAATGGGGGTCTTGGCCAGTCTCCAGTTAGATGAGTTCCAGACAAGGAAATACCAGGTTTTCCCGCAGCACATGTAAAGGTGGAGGGGTACCTGCTCTTGGCTATATGGACAAAGATTTTTTCAATCACATGAGGAAAGACATAAGTAGCTAACTATTCGGTTCCTGCAATAAGCCATTCAGTTTCCATGCATGGAAGCTGAGAAGTGGGGAATTTGGTTGGATTTGATATACTGGCTCAATGGACCAGAAATCTTTACCTTAATCATGCTGAGATTTGGTGTGCTCATTGAAAACATGCAACGCCCTGTGATTACACCAATTGTTCTCTCTTTTTATCCAGATGTTTGCTGTTGCATAGTCATTGCCTAAAAGCAGGGAAGTAATTTATGGTTGGTGCATTGACATAAATTAGCATTTGTAAATTTGAAATTCTAATTAAAATCAATAAGACATTGTTATGCTGTAATGAACAGGAATGGTGGGGGAAAGGGGGATATTTTAATAAATGATGCAACTTAGAATTCTTTATAGTAACATAGGGCCAATACACATGATTACTATCAGAAAATGTAAAAAATTAAAAGAGCAATCGTTGAGCAAAAATGGAGCCACTCCATCATTTTAGCACTGTGTCCAAGATATGAATTGCCTTACCATTACAGAATTGTAATTTGTAAAATTATAAGCAAAACATTAACAAAGAAAGATGCATTTAGAAGACACTAAATTATATCACAGATGTTATGTAGTATTGCACCATCGCAATAGAAACAGCATACAGAAATACTTAGGCTGAGACTAGGTCAATATTATTTGATAAATAGAGACTATTTTAGTCCATGTTCTATATTAAATGGTAGTTTAGGTATTAGTCTAATGTGTTATGATCATATTTGCCAAATAAACTGGAATAGAAATGTTTTTAAAAAAATCTCCCTCAAGAATGTTAAGGTGTATGTGTGTGTGCTTTGATGAGAGATTTAGATGAACTCTTCTGAACAACTCTTGCCATTAACTACTGTGTTAAAATGATAGAAGTGTATTTCCTGGCTGTTTCCCTTTCCATCAGGCATGGATATAAGAACTCTTCCCACACTCTGAAGGCAACTGTGTATGAAGTCAGTGACTGAAGAGTGTAGGACATCCTTGATATTTGCGTGAGAAGCCAGTAAATTTCTAGACACATTTTTGTCTTTTGACCTAAAATTAATACCAGTTTTAGGTTTATGCAGATTGATTTATGACTAGAAGCTTTTGTAGCTCCAAATTTTGCATTGTCCTATTCCCTTTTGCCAATTGATAACAGTATCTACTGCCTTTAAAGCTAACAATGTATTTTTTAAAATATTCATACCAATATCTAGTGTCAATCTTTTCTTTTTACCATATGTGAAGTGCTTGGTTATCCATTTTTTTTCTATCTCAGTATGCATGTATTTATGTATGTACACACACACACACACACACACATTCTATCATCTACCTACCTCTAGGCATGTTAGTTTGCTAAGCCTCCTGTAAAAATATCATAAACTCTAGAGTAAATGTCGGTGTGCCCCAAATTCGTGTGTTAAATCTCCATCTCCAATGTGATAGCACTTGGAGGTGGGGCCTTTGGGAGTCGATTAGGTCATGATAGAGTAAGTAGCTATGAAAGAGACACAAAGACCTCTTGAGACCCCGTCTCACAGAAGAGGATGCAGAAAAAAATCCATGACTGTCTACAACCTAAGAAGGGAGCCCTTCTTACTAGACACAGAATCTTCCAGCACCTTGATCTTGGGTTTCTAGCCCTCAGAACAGTAAGGAATAAATGTATGTTTTTTATAAGCTACTTGGTCTACAATATTTTTGTTCTGGCAGCCCAAATGGATTAAAACACTACAGAATAGGAACTTTAAAACTTATTTTCTCCCATTTCTGGAGGTTAGAAGTCTAAGATCAAGGTGGTGACAAACTTGGTTTCTCTTGAGGCCATTCTTCTTAGTTTGCAGGTGGCCATTTTCTCTCCATATCCTTACCTAGTCTTTCATGTCTGTGTGTGCACATTCCTGGTGTACATTGGCATGTCCAAATTTTAACTTCTTATAAGAACACCAGACATACTTGATTAAGGCCCACTATTATGGCCTCATTATAACTCAAAACACATCTTTGAAGAGGGTACCTTCAAATATGATTACATTCTGAGGTACTGAGTGTTAGGGCTTCAACATGTGAATTTTGGAGAGAAATTATTCAGCCCATAGCACTAGAGTATGCATTCTTTACTGGACCAGGTCATACTGGCTTTGTAAGGGAACCCCTCTAGTAAAAAGAAAAAGCTGTGTAACATCTCAACAAGGCATGTCTAGGAAAGCAAGTAAGAAGTGGGTTAGGGAAAATAGAGAACCCTCATCAGAGTATTCACCTTTACTTCATGAAACTTAGTATTAGGTTTAAACCTAACCCAATACAGTTCTAAGTAGAGAAAGATAATACAAAACATGCAGCAAATTCTAAAGACTTGAATGATTCCAGCCTATCCATGTCAATTCCTTATCACTATTTTATCTGAATGTGTAGCAAAACTAAAGCTATGAAATAAACAGCACAGAGACTGTTCTTACATTAATACTATAGATAATTAATGATATTAATCTCATCTTTTCCGATGAGAAAACTACAGAGAACTATATTTCTGTAAGCCCTGCCTATTAGAAATATGTACTCCTAATTATATCCAGTGCAAGAATAATGAAGTGATAAACTATGGGGAAATATTAATTTGACAATGCATTCAATAAACATCTGTTGCCTTAACTAAAAACTAGTAACTTTGCAACTTTAATATATTTTTTTCTTTAAAGCCCATTGTAAAGTATGTTTCTCAGAGGGTTGCTTGTGGTGGCTGCTTTTTCATTGTGGGAGACCTCTGAATCATGGGGTCTTTACAAGAGACACAGAATTTCTGAGATGCAAAGGATATTTATCTACATTGACTTAAGATCATAGGCCTAAAAGGCCAAACCCCCAAAGTATTTAAAATGGATATAAAATAAATCCAGCAGTAAAACTCTGAATACAAATACTGCACACCATTCTTAACCTTAGTGCTTTCATATTATCGTAGTACTAATAATCACTTTCTTAATGTGCTTTGCTATTAAGAATGAGTAAAGGGAACTGATAAAACATGGATACCACAGTGAAGGGTATTGGGATAATTCTGTAATTAATAAGCAGAAATGTAAAAGTTACCTCTTATGAGAAAATATAATCATCAAACCCAAAGCTATGGGCTTGATATGGAAAATGTACATATTTATAACAAGCTGTTCTTACTCAGCTTTTTGCAGCCATAACAAAACAAGCTACTCAGATTATTTGAAAACACAGGTATAGAGCAAGAAGCTAAATGGGAAGCTTGTTTTCCCCATTCATACAATATTTTGTTTAGCTAATGTGCTAGCTGAGTGCACATAGCTGGACGAATCTGAAGATCATATAGCCTTTTGTAGTAAACAATGAAGTCATAACTACATCACTCGAGGCTTCATTGTTTTCTCTGAACAGCCATAAGCATGTGTGTATGTGTATGTGCATGTGTGTGAGAGGGAGAAAGAGAAAAAGAAACAGAGAAACAGTGAGAGACAGAGACTAATTTAGGTTTTAGAACATTCCAAATAATATTGAATGGAAAACTAAGAATAGGCATGTAGGGGTGTTATAATCTACTAAACTTTTCATATTTTACTTTGGGTGGGTTCACCTATAGGCATTCACAAAATAGTACATTTTGCAGTTTTCCAGATTCATCTTGATTGGTAATGCAAAACATGCAGTGTATCTGCAATTTCAACAGATACTTAGTAGAAAATAATTAACAAGTATTCATCTAACACTGTTGAAGAGGTATGGGCGAGTACCTCCAAGTTTCCTCAGAGGTACAATAGTGGGTTCATGGATAGGCCTCCAGTACAGTAGTTACTTTTCACATGTGGTCATTTATATTTAAGTTGTCATGAATGAAGATGGAATCAAATGAAAAATTCAGCTCCTTGGTTGCACTAGTCTCATTCTAAGTGCCCCATACTCGCATCTGGGTAGTGACCACCACACTGGGAAGTACAGCTATGGATTATTTCCTTCATTACAGAGAGTCATATTAGACAACACTATTCTAGAGTAGGAGGCATTACAAGTTAGTTTGCAGTCAAACATTTTCCTAGCTCACCTTTCACTTCAACATATTCAATACCGCATTGGGAAAGTGGGGAAGGGGAATTAAGCAGAGCAGCATCCAGAAAGTGGGAATACCTTGTCCATAATCATAAAGTGGACATGCAATTAACACTGGTAGTGGAGAGTGAATATGGACCAGCATGTTCCACCACTGTTCTCTCAAAGTATCATCCCTCTAATTAGGAGAAAATAACCAGCTCTTTTATCATCACCATCCTCACCACTGCTACCATCATCATCATCACCCTAAAGGGTATGGAGTCAAGTACAAATTTTGAATAATTAAGTTACTGTAAAAGTGTATAACTGAATTTAATGGGGGCACCATTGCTTAAGAGTATACTTAATCATTAAAAATGAAGGATTCACCACAGGGTTACCGAAATAAATTATACCTAACCCATGTATCGTTCTAAGAATCAGGCTGACATGTTGCACTACGAAAATGTAAAGCTCAAAGTCCCAGTGCATTTCCTTCTAAATGAAAACGCTACAGGATGGGCACGTTCCCTGGGTGACACTCGAAAGCAGTGGGTGAAGCCTGCACATTGCATTATTGGGATGCGAATGAAATCACTCATAATGAAGGCCCAGAACTGTTCTACATGACCTGCTGAGCATGATGCCGGCACTGGGGAAATGTTTGCCAGTCGTTTGCATTACTTGAAAAAGATTCTGATTTGAAAGAATTTTGCTGTACAGAGTAGAAGAACACAAAGTTTTGCCTGCTGTGACTTTGCAACTGCAATGGATAAACTTATCTTAGTCACTCTATCAACACCACATACTTTTAGCGTTCCTTGTATTTACCCTGGTATAAGTTTGCGTTTCTTGTAGCTTTTTCTTTTTAATCCTTGAATTTAATATAAACTGTGTGCTGTGGCTGGTATCAACATTTTTCTCTCTGTGTGTGTGACAAAACAGTTATTGAAGTTTAGATTCATTTCTTGCTTTTGGAAGTAATACAAGTTGAAATCCCTCCACCCCCTGACTAATATAGGTTCAAGCCATTCACGGTACTTTGTTATCTGAACTCAAGTTCCTTCTATCACACTAAATAGCATGTGGTCTGTCTAAATGACAACCGTATTATCAAGTCACTTTGCAATAAACAATCACATGATACCAACATCTATCTTTTATCTTTTTCTGCCATATCTCTGAAATATGGAGTATCATCTGCTGACAATAAATGCTAAAGATTTATTTTATTTATTTTTAAAGATTTTATTTATTATTTCTCAGAAAGAGGGGAAGGGAGGGAGGCAGAGAGGGAGAGAGACATCAATGTATGGTTGCCTTTCACCTGCCTCCAGCTGGGGACCTGGCTGGAGACTTGGCTTGCAACCTGGTTATGTGCCCTGACTGGGAATTAAACCAGTGACCTTTGGGTTGGCAGGCCGGTGCCTTATCCACTGCACCACCAGCCCGGGCACTAAGGATTTATTTTTAAAGAAAATGTTGCTATAAATTCATGACCTGTGACATGTTTTCTTGTGAAATATACCTTAAATTGATGTCTCTGAAGGAAAAGTAGACATACCCCTATAAATACAAAAAGATGATCTATAAAGATGGAGAAAGGCATTCAAGCTTCCATTTTTATTTTCATTTAAAAGTGAGCACAGCCCTGTGTTTAATTAATACTGAAGATATGACCACCAGTGATTCCCTCACCAGCCAGGTGTCCAATGTGTTGCAGAGGAAAGTGGAACTTCATAGCTGAGCAAGGTGCTGGTCATAGGTAACTCCAGTCTCTCGCCAGCTCTCACCACACTGTATTATATTATAACTCACGGAGACCCAATTGAGTGGGTTAATGGGCTGTGTTAGTTATTTTTAACAAAACTAGCTCTTTTTTTTTTTTATCAATTTAAGAGCAACATCTGGATTTTTTTTTTTGATTTTATTGTTATTGTATTACATCCATCCCTTTTTAAAACTAGCTCCTTCTTAACAGACAACACAACCACAGACTGAAGACAAGTAATCACAACAAAATAGCAGAGCTGACAGTTGTCTTACTTCTTGTATGAACTCTTTGTCACCATCATATGATGTAAAAATATTGTCAAGGTGACCAAATTCAACTTTTAATCTCATGGCTCTCATTGAAATTGGCAATATACTTCTATTTTTAAAAAATTTTATTATTTTTAGAGAGAGGGGAAGAGACAGAGGCCAAGAGGAAGAGAGACATCAAACTATGGTTGCCTTTCACCTACCTCCAGCTACAGACCTGGCTGGAGACCTGGCTTGCAACCTGGTTATGTGCCCTGGCTGGGGAATCAAACCAGCAACCTTTGGGTTCACAGATTGGCGCCTTATTTACTGTGCCACCAGCCTGGGATGATAATATACTTCTAAAAATATTTATATAATTAACTCCATTAGTCAAATCTTGTTTTTTTTTCATTTTCATTTTACCATTTAACTTTTATCTTATGTGCATAGTTTAGTCAATGTATGTAGCTCATAATTCAGTTTGTTCATAAGAGTATGCTCATTATTTATCTGATAGAGTGCATAAATAAAAGATTTCAGACAACTGCCTTAGACAACAAATAGTTTAAAGAGAACAATCAAAAAATCCTCTCAAAATATGCATTCATGATGTTAAATTTTTATAATCTTTATTTTTCATTTCTCATTTCTTACACTGTAGTTGCCGTGAGAATTAAAGGAGAAAGAACATGTAAAACACTTAGCACATTATCTGGCTATATTAAACACTAAATATAATTTACTTTAAAATATAAAAGATAAAGTAAATGTTTTAGCTATTAACACCATTAATTTGTTTATAGAATGCATTTTTAATAATACTCCCATCAGTGACCCCAAAAATTAAATAAATAATTCAGAAAGGTAAAAATCCTTTTTTTGCAGTTAGTACATTAATTTGTATGGCCATATACATTTTAATGTATTATCATTAAAATATATAGTCAGGTATGCACTGAAAACCAGGAACACCAAATGTGACTTTACTGGGCTACTTCCAACAACATATCAAGTGGTTCAGCAGATATAATTACTGCTAAGCTTTGCCAAGAATTTCAAATGTGCCCATTAATTCAGCAATTCCCAATCTGTCCATCAGTCAGTCATACTTAAAAAATATGCCTGTCACCATGTAGGTGAAGGAATCTATTGATAATTACACAATAAAATCCACTCATCTCCTTGAATATTTAAACATATACTCCAAACTATTTTTCCTTAAAAAACATCATATTAGCTAAATAAACTTTGTCTCAGATCAGAGAGAGAAAGAAGATGCTGAAAATAGTGACTATTTCACAAATTATACACACACACGCACACACACACAATTTTTCACAAAACAACTGAGTGTATCAAGGAGGATGACTGAGACATAAACAACTATGTATAGCCTGGTCTGCTCTGTACAGAGGAGACCACATTTAGCCGGCAGACAGCTGTTAATAATCATAGAATTTCTTGAAAGAAGAATCACAATAGAAGCATATTTAATAACAAGGAATAAGCACTGAAATCCAAAGAAGGCCCATAGAAAGAACAGATTATGAATTTTTTAAAAAGTATTTCTCACTCTAAAATAAATGGAAAATATAATAAAAGGAGAGGAAAGAAAAACAAAACCATGCGAGAGTGCAGGATGCAGATAAAAGAGAATTTCACCAGTAAAGAAATAATCATTTTACTCAATGACAAAATCTACCCTAGAGAAATAAGATTACATTTTTAAGGATTCTAGATAAAGACCAAAATTCACAGAAAGCCTATAAAACTGTGCAAACTATAATAAATTGAAATCAAGACAGAACCTAGTATAACAATACAAAGCAAACCCTTTACTTTGTTAAGCTGAGGCATTAGTGTGAATACACAAATATGTTTTAGATGCAAAAAAGGAAAGGGAAGAGGACCACGCCTTTTAGACCAGGCTACACATAGTTGTTTACGTCTCAGTCATTCTCCTTAGTACTCTCAGTTGTTTTGTGAAAAATTATATATGTGTGTGTGTGTGTGTGTGTGTGCATAATTTGTGAAATAGTCACTATTTTCAGCATCTTCTTTCTCTCTCTGACCTGAGACAAAGTTTATTTAGCTAATATGATGTTTTTTAAGGAAAACAAGTAGAAAGAAGGAAATGAAGTAGGAGAAAAGAAATCTATAATTATAAACTCAAAGTAATAATAGGATTATAAATTTCACAAGAAAGATCTAGTAAGTCTGTGTTCTTAGCACCTATGGATGACTGGAATTAATCTTTCACTTCTATAAAACTTGGGAGTTACTATTTATAGTATCAAAGAGGTTCATAAATGGACTTTATCACTCTGTTAGAGTAATTAAAACTACAATGAGCAGTTATGGGCCATTACTTAGAAAAATTATAGTATGTAAGTTGAATATCTATGGCAATCACGGTTATTGAACACTCACTGTGTGCCAGGAAAATGTTGTACATTTGATATGTGCCGCAAACAATTCATCTAGTTCTTACAACAACACTATGTGGTAGGTAATACAATAAGTCATATATCATAGAGAAATGTGAACTCAAAATGATTAAGTAATTTCCCCAGCTTCACACAGCCAGTAAAGAATTAAACCAAAACAGGTTCTGGAATGCACAAGCTAACCCACTATCATCAAGTCTTGCTTATACAAAGGATTTACTAGAAATTTACATTTTTAATTTTTCAATTACAGCAGACCTGCAATATTAACATAGTGATTAGACACTTATATAACTTACAAACTGATCACCCTGATAAGCCTAGTACCTATTTGGCACCTAATATAGTTATTACATTATTGACTAAGTTTCTTAAGATGTACTTTACATCCCCATGACTGCTTTATAACTAGCAATTTGTACATCTTAACCTCTTCTCCCTTTTCACCCATTCTCTCAAATCCCCTCCCATGTGGTAACCATAAAAATGTTTTATATCTATGAGTTTATTTCTCTTCTGTTTTTTATTATTTTTCGTTTCCACATATAAGTGAAATCATATGGTATTTATCTTTCTGTGTCTGACTTAGATCTCTTTATATAATACCTTCTAGACCCATTCATGTTGTCACAAATGGAAGATTTCTTTCTTTCTATGGCCAAGTGGTATTCCTATACGTCCAGCCATGTGATATGAAAATTGAGACAGTCATTGAAGAAGATACAAGATCCAAGAAACACTGTATATAAGACAATGACGTCTCAGCTCCCTTCGAAGTAGCACCTTGGGACCTCACACAATTCTCCCAGTGACCATCAGCTGCCCTACCATATTTTCCTGAATCTCACTGATATTCTGAAATCTCTTCCCTTTCAAGGGTGATTTTAGTTTTGGGAAAAGCCAGAATTCACAGGGCACCAAATCTGGGCTGTAGGGGGCTGAGCTACCTGGGCGAACTGTGATTATTAAAAAATTAGAAAGTAGACATAAGGAAAAGTAAAAAGAAAACTCTCCTATATTCCATGGTCAAAAAGGCCACTAAAATTAAAAAAATAAAACCGCAAGTGAAGTTAAGTTGTACACTAATTTGCTTTTCAAATGGCCAATGTACCTTACACAGATAGTAAGATTATATACTTTATATATATGTTAATATATATATTAATTTGTTCTGAATCCAAATCTAAATTCTTCCAAGGAAATAATACATGGTACACATACATAATAGGCAGATAATTCAAAAATATGATTATATATTCTATAGTTTTATCTAAATAAACATTAGTTATCTTTAACACATTTTATTCTCCCAGGAGCAGTGCAATAATTAGAAAAGTTTTAGAATCTTTCAGTTATGGCTCAATACTCATTTTCATTGTTCAGCAAGAGTTGGAGGAGCAAAATTAACCTTAAAATAAAAATAATACAACTTAATGTTTGGGATTTTTAAACTAAAAAAATAGAATATTTTACTATAATTACATCCTTTGAATTGACTCTTCATGGTATGTATGTCATTCTCAAAGAAAAGAGGGCATAGAATTTAAACAAATGCATCTATTTTGTATAAATGTGTATTTTTAATGTTATGAATTATCTATAGACTAGGTATTCGTTGACATGCAAACCCTGATTCAGTTCTACAATATGAGTATGAGATTCTGCGTTTATTGTCTACCAGCTACTAAATCCCGCCACCTAAGCACTGTTCACCTCGGACTCACTCACACACGTAGGAAAGGTCGATCTGCACTGACACCCCACACAGGCTCTGGCATCAGGGCTGGCAGTGCAGCAAAGGTGGCAAAGACGTGCAGTGAAGAGTGTCTGATGCTTTCGGCCAATTTGCAGACTTACGTGTCCAAGGCTGCAAATCTGGCATGACGAATACATTTGGAAAAAGCACAAGACATCACCTATTCCTGGCACAAAAAGCAGAGTCCACATTTAAAATGTTCAAACTAGCTCCCCCACCCCCCGCAAGGTTTATAAAATAATGTGACCTTCAAAGTAATTATTTTAAAACTATAGGCATCTTAAAAGTTTTAATTTTTCTGCAATTTCTTTGTCATTCAGGTGTCACAAGGGGTTGTATATGTTTTCCCCATGTTGCGGAATGGAAAACAACCCCAACAAAAAGGGGGTTATGAGCCCTTGACAGATCTGTATGGGAAACAAGTCATTCTTACGCATTTACACTGATTTCCTAAACTTTCCCAAACTAGCATTGCATGATCCAAAGTGGCCTTGGAAATCGGGTTTAAAATTCAAGAGCCTCCAAAACAAGATTGGAAAGGAGACTAGAGCTTATTTTGCCTGTCCCATCAACTACTCAATTCAGATGGGTTTATTTCACGCAGTATAGATGGTCCAGACGTATTTTCTAAAGAGTTTATATAAAGAACTAATGTGACTCAACACCAGGGAGACAGACAGCCCAATTAAAAAATGGGCAAAGGACCTGAACAGACAACTCACTGAGGAAGATATGCAAAGGGCCCAGAGGCATATGAAAGAATGCTCAACATCACTAGTCATCAGAGAGATGCAAATTAAAACCGCAATAAGATACCACCTCACACCTGTCAGAATGGCAATCATCTGCAAATCAACAAACAACAAGTGTTGGCGAGGATGCGGGGCAAAGGGAACCCTCATACACTGTTGGTGGGAATGTAGGCTGGTGCAGCCACTGTGGAAAACAGTATGGGGTTTCCTTAAAAAACTAAAAATGGAACTGCCTTTTGATCCAGGCATTCCCCTACTTGGACTATACCCAAAGAATCCTGAGACACCAATTCATAAGAACCTATGCACACCTATGTTCATAGCGGCACTATTTACAATAGCCAAGTGCTGGAAACAGCCTAAGTGCTCATCAGTGGATGATTGGATCAAAAAACTTTGGTACATTTACACAATGGAATTCTATATAGCAGAAAGAAAGAAGGAACTCGTACCCTTTGCAACAACATGGATGGAACTGGAGAGTATTATGCTTAGTGAAATAAGCCAGTCAGTGAAGGACAAATATCATATGATCTCACCCATTACAGGACAATAATGAGCAAAACT